>JAAAKQ030277954.1:0-10502 GCA_010016005.3 Zanna intricata | reverse complement strand
ATTAATTATTGATAATAATTTATTTGATTAATTCTATCAAAGAATAGAAAACCTTAACTAAAGTGGTTTTATACAAAATGCAATTCTGAAATTGTTTTTAATTTCTAGATGTTCCATATTGAGAATGTATGCAGTAACACTATAACATTTTTTTTTTTATATCTTTATGTTTAAATATTTATTTTATATAAAATCTCTCTTTATGTGCCATTAAATGGTGTTATTATTCTCTATTTTTTAAATTCTGGCCATTTAATTTTTTTTATTTAAAGACTTATCTTGGATTAAATTATTTTAAATTATATGACTGTATAGTTACAGCATTTTCAGAAATTATGTAAAAGGTTTATTATTATGTTCTTCTATTATTATTATTTTATGATTTTGTGTATCTATCATTTTATAGATTATTTTATAATCAAAACATAACTGTAATTATTCATTTATTAAATAATATTTAGTGAACATTTTAATGTTATTCATTACAAATGTAATTGATTTGTATTTCAAATGTAAATTAATTGTTGTCTTATTACATTTATTATAACATTCTTTTCTACCAGAGATTTTATGTGTCAATATTTTTTGTTTAACCACTACCTGTCCTCCAACGAGTTTTGGTTGGCCTGTTGCGCCAACAATATGTATGACATGTAGATTAAGTGTAATCTTGTACTGACTCAGGCCGACCATTGCTGAGATATGTGGTTAATTAAATCCCAACCACCAAAATACACTGGTATCCACTATCTAGTATTCAAATCGTATAAAAGCAACAAAGGTTTACTAAGATTTGAACCTCAGAACCTTCAAATTTTATAATCAGCTGTTAAACAACTGATTTTCGACGACAAATTGCAAATAACTATTGAGACCAGCCTGTTGGGCTAGTGGCAAAAAAAAAAGTAAATGATTTTATTTTGTTTAATTTAAACGTGCTTTTTTTCTTTAAAATACTTAGTTTTATTGTAGTACTTTACTTTCTGATAATTGATGAAGGAAATAAAGTTAAGAAACCTTTCATAAGAAGATTTGTTTTTCAATTTTAATTAAAATCTTTCTGTAGAGTAAAACATAAAAAGTTGTATGCATTTAAATTCAACAATTTAAGAAAGTTTGTTTCTTTTAAAAACTAATCAGAAAGATGCTAATCGATTTGGATATAGTCTAGGGAAATCATTGTTTTAAATCCAACCATATTCAATAAATTTTTTCGTTCCATTAATGATTGTGCTCTATCTTTTGTTCACCAACAAAAATAATTTGTTTAATAAAGTTCTAAAAATTTCCGTTGTATAATTTTTAGAGAAATTCTGTACATTATTTATAAAGAGAAGAACTATAAAATTTTTGTTGGCTATAATCTGGAACCAACAAAGCAAGTTAAAAATATAAACTCTTTAACCAAACAAAAAACATTCGATAAATGTTTTTTTATCCGTTATTGAAACTATGTTACAAATTTGGGATTTTTTTTATTGTTATTCTTTATGTATTATTTATATAATTAAAATGATATATAAATTAAAACAATTAACAGTAGTTGCCTACAAACATTTCTAATTACTATATTTTTACACTTTTATATATTTTTAATGTAAAATTTGCGCTTCAAAAATTCATCTATCTATAATACGGTTTTCTTACTATTGTTATTGATATTGGAAACTCTGCATTATGTTTTTTAAAATATAATTGTTTATTTTTTTTAATGTATTTTATTAAAGTATAAAAAGAAAATATATACCTACATTAAAAAATCTATATAAGTTTTAATACGAATCAAGCACCTAATTTTATAGAATTTTGTTTTTAGAAACACCATCATTTTGTAAGTTCTTATAATTATTTTTTTGCACAATTGTTAGAAATTAGGAATAAACGTTTCTTTAAAGTATATATCAAAATTCTAATAATTTTCAACAGATATAAAAATATAACTGTTCAAAGGTTTTTTTCAAAAAAAAAAAAACCTTCAGAGAATGAGATGAATGGAAATTTTTGTGGCGTTAAAATTCCATTCCTGACCGGGATTCGAACCCGGGACCTTCGGATGAAAGGCCAAAACGCTACCACTCGCGGCACGGAGGCCGGTAACTGTTCAAAGTTCTTTCCCTAGCCCCCTATGCCGGACCAACAATTAAGTAAATATAACTCGGCCCAGGGGAATGTCCTTATGCTAAAACGAGCCTCCCCGACCACCGGAAATAAGTCCGGCAACGCGAGGTCTGTGAACTTGACTCCATTCTCAGATGATGTGAGTATCTGCACAGTCAGGTCATCTGGAGTCAGATCATCTAAACCAGGCCGAGTTCGATAATCACCCCATTCCGGGCAATGTAGCAGGGTGTTTCTGCTGTGTCTTCCATGGACAATACATACAGGTGGGTGTGTTACGTCTACCTACCCAACATGATACGATTTAAAATTGCCATGACCTGAGAGCACATGTGTAGTATAAAAGTTAACTTCTCCATATCCTCTGTTGGACCAGGCCATCAGATCAGTAATCAGACGTTTAGTTCGTAAAGCACTGTTACCATGTCTCCTTTTCTGCGGGTTGTTTCAGGGTACTTATTCTCACCTCCGCCTTGCTGATACCCTCATATTCATTGATACTTTCCATTATCTGGAAATCTATGGGAGGGACAGAAAGCAGAACACAGGCAGCGTCGTACGAAATCGTACGGTAAGTAGATATGACGCCCAAAATTGTCCCTCTGTGTACACTGGGAATGCCGAGATTACGTTTTATCCTAACCGCAGTGCCCCAAACCGGAGCAGCGTATAACATCGAAGAAGTGACCGCAGAGATTATTAGTCTGCACTCGCGGCTCGATTAGTCTGTAGTCTAGGCTCGAGGATCACTCTGGGAGGTCATTAGTAAGTTGAGCGCTTTTTGAGTTCTGTTAGCCCACACGACAACCGGATGTACTTGCTGAATTTACAGGAACGGTGTACAGCGACACCCTGCTTACGCTGCTTTAACACTGCTTACTGCTTTTATCCGATGTTCACCAAATTTTAACTCTATTGATCTAAAAACTTGTCTCTTACCCGTCAGAGTAGGGTATGAACATTTATTTGGAGATAAAGGCAATCCGTGTTCGTTCATTCATGTATTAACAACTATCAGTGCAGTATTTCCACGCTCCTCAAGATCCTGCTCTGTTTGTCCACTGACTAGAACCACGAGTTCACCGGCATAGGTGTTGATCTCAACACCGATCGGCATACAAAGACGAAGTACATCCTCGAAGGCAACCACCCAAAACAAAGAACCCAAAACGGACCCTTGCGGAACACCCTCAAAGACTTGAAAACTCATTCGTCGTTGTTGTGAATCAGCAGTAATCCATCTCTCATGGAGATATTTTTTAATTTATTTCCTTAAGTATTCGCTTATGTCCTTCTCTGTAAAAGCCGTCATCATATGATCCCAAGGAACTGTCTCGAAAGCGTTGGGAACGTCAAGTGTTATTATTAATGGCATGCCTCTCGTTCTCCTCGTATTCTGTTTGATCACAGCGGCCCAGTTGGCAATTGACAATTGGCAGCTCTTCAAAGTTAAGTAAGCGTAAACATACGGATGTGCAGAAACTCGATATGGTTGCCATGTGAAGTGGTATGGGCAACGGTAGAGAGAATAGTGCGATGCGTTCAAGGACTGAGTAGAAGCAGGAATTCAGTTCCCTTCTTGCATTCGTGAAGTTGACCTGTGAGATCGGCGATTATAATCAGTTTTTTCAATACTAATTTTTTTTTTTTTTTTATAAACAGTTTTCTCAAAACTAATTTTGTTTCAGTAACCGAATTTTTAAATACTTAGTCTTCCTAATGCCTCATTCAAGATGCAATCGTAGTTTGGGAAGAGGAATACTTCTAAAAAGCCAAAGAAAATGTATAATAATGAATGTTTACAGCAAACTAATCGAAGAAAATCCAGCGATGGTACTTGCAGAAATTCAAGCTCGCGTAGCAGACCTTTGTGGGTTATTTTTTCATATTATGCGTAAAGTGCTAACAGAATCAAATAAACTGGGAGAAAATGAGAATTTTACGCCGGGTAAAACTCGTAATAGAATGAAAATGAAAATAAAACGACACCTTCTAAAAATGCGCGTTATGAGATATCATATACAATTTTCATATACAGCTTAAAGCCCTGCTAACAACGAAAAAGTTATTATACATTTTTTAAAACTGAACACCCAGATTTGCAGATGAATTATCGTGAAGAAACTCTAAGCAAAATTCTGAGGAGTATGGGTTTTAGATGGAAGAAAACTGAAAATATTCGGAAAATTTTAATAGGAAAAAAGATATTCGTATTAAAAAAGTAAATTATCTTAAGAATATTACCATTTACAGACACGAAGGAAAACCAATATTTTTTTCAGATTAATCTTATATTCACTTGACACACGAGTAAAGTTATGGTTGGACCGTGGTTCAAATAAAAGCTATAAAACATCTGTGTCCAAAGGATCAAAGCTGATATTGGTTCACGCTGGCAGTGAAGCATGAGAAATTCAAAATTCTCTTTTAATTTTTAAAGCAGACAAAAAAAAAAGGGGAATACCGGAACAGCATGAATGTTGATAATTACGAAAAACTACTGATCCCAAATCTTCCACATCGATCGGTTTCTGTAATCGATAATGCTCGGTACCACAACGTAAAGTGACACAAGGTGCCAAATTCAAACAGCAGAAAACATGAACTATTTAGAGTGGCTTCGAGATAGAAATATTCCGTACTCAGCAGATATGTTGAAAACAGAGCTGTACGAATTAGTGCGAGTTAATAAGCTCCGATGTGAAGGAACTACAACTTTATCAAATATTGCAAAAACATGGTCTTTCTCTTTTTCTGTTTAGCCTTCGGTATTACTGTAGATATTACTTCAGAAGATGAATGAAGATGATTTGTATGAATATAAATGAAGAAATATAGTCTTGTACAGTCTCAGGTCGACCATTCCTGAGATGTCTGATTAATTGGAATCCATCCACCAAAGAACACCGGTATCCACGATCTAGTATTCAAATTCGTATAAAAATAACTGCCTTTACTAAGATTTTAACCTTAGAACACTCTACTTCGAAATTAGCTGATTTGTAACGACGAGTTAACCATTAGACCAGTCCGGTGGGCTAGGATCACGGTCACAACGTAATAAGATTACTACCACCCTACGAAAATAAAAAGACAGGTAGCGGATGAAAATGTCTCTAGTTTGAGAAATATAAATGATACAAAAGAAACTGCTGAGAAAAAATTTTCTGAACTGCCAGCGGCATACTAGAAACAATGTTGCAAATATGCACTAACAGTAGAAAAAAATTACGAAAGAGATCGAGTTGCCGACATATAAACTGAAAGGTTTACAGTTTGCGTTAATGACAGTGGATAGTGGCAGTGAAAGCAGTGATGATGCCCCGATGAATCAAGCGTCATCGATCAAGGATGATACAGATGATGGGATATCCGATGATATTGAATAGGATTGAAAACCGTTATCTATCCTAATTTACTAACTCTTTTTGTAAAATAAAAAAAACTTGAAAAGAATAAATAAAATTCAAAAGTGAGCATTCAGGTACTGTTGAATATACAAACGCACGCACACAATTCATACTTGCGTGTGCGTGAGTGTGGCCGATCCTCCGTTCCTCTCCTCCACGGTGTTTACCGATAAATCCCCACTCTGCGCATTGACTTGTGTGTTTACTATTTCTTAACTTTGAACCCTTATAAAATAATAAATTTTACAACACATGCAATCCTATAAATTTTGGTTTTAGCCGACCCCAGGGAAGTACGGCCAACAACACTTATTTACTATTACACATGGGCATTCCAATTCTATAAAAGATAAAACTGGAAAAATATAAGGTTAAATTAATACTAAGTTTGTTTTTTTTATATATGATTATTAATATTCAGGTTTAGTAACAAAATGTCATACCCTGCTGTTCACTTTTTTTATATAGGTGATTTGACAATGGAAGATTCTATTGTAAATGTTTACCATCTAAGTTAGGTGACCGGCCAGGTCCATAAGTGTAGTTCATTGATGTATCTTTCGTGTATAACTGTCATAGTAGTGACAGAGATTGTGCTCCAAACCTACGCAAATCTAGCCCACGGATTAATAATTACATTTGATATTAATTAAAATTATTTTATATATTTTCTTACTTCCTACACATTTTATTATCAACATAAATTGTACTTTTCCGCCCAATATCTATATATAATCTGTAACCTTATTCAGGTAAATATTAAAATGTAGCCATTGAAAAAAAATCCCTTTCGACATGCAGGAAGGTGGAGGTAGATTTTATCGATACTAAGAAGGGGATAAAAACGATTTCAAATTGTAAGTTAAGAAAAACGTCAAATTTACTCAATACGGCATACGGTGACTGGTTGAATATAAAAAAATGTTTCACATGTTTGGCATACGACAAGCCCTATCTTCTTACAATTCCAGGAAAATCTCGGTTATCCCTTGCCATAAGGGTTGGTCATATTAAAAATTGTTTCAGACAAAAGTTTTAGGTAGTGTTTAAAGGATTGACGACAATTTTAAATCGATTCCATACTGTGCATCTTCGATTCTACCGCCTAAGGGCGGTTTAATATTTTGTCTTAGAAGCCCCATTCCTCCACCCCCTGGCCGATGGTTAGTGATATCAAAAAACTTTACTTAGATATGTTTTAGGCCGTTATCCAAAGAATAGTAGTAAACGGATTCGATATTTTACATAATAAGAAAGTTATAGCGATATTTTGTTTTTTATTTTTTTTTTTTTCGAAAAAGCCCCGTCTCCATTTCCACCTCCGTGGTCCGATTTTTCCCATTGACGAACTCGACTGAGAATTTGGGTCGTTATTTTATGTATAAATTTGAAAGTAATTGGCGCAAAATTATGGTAGTTATCGCGTCCACAGAAAAAGCATATACGATATTATATAAAAATGTATATTTAAACGTTCGAACTGACGGTGGTTTTGGGGTCTAGGTGATGTGAAACGCGAAGACATGTCGAAATTATCCGAAAGTCGAGTCATGACACCCATTACAATAGGTAGTTTTCTTATGAAATCTACCTAAAAAACAATTTAAAGTTTTTATTAGCATTATTTCAAACTTCATTCGTTTAGAATCATTCAGAACAACTTAATCTAATTTAACAAATTTAATTTATTTGATAATAATGTAACATGTATGAAATTACTTTCTGAAGTACCATTATCTTCATTAAGTATAAGAAAAAAGCTGACAACACACTTGTAGGACTTACCTGTCACTAGGTTAAAGCTTACAAATACAAATTAATTTAAAATGTTTATCATTTTATTTTAATATAAAGTAGAAAATTAAAAACATTTTTTTGGGTTCGGCCGCTAAGTGGAATGTGGATTGTGTAACTGGTGATAGCTGGGTTAAAACCCCACTTTGATGGGGAACAAATTTGTGGATCCAACGAGATACTATAGAAAAAAAAAACTGCAACGAAATACACCCACTATACTTCCTTCTACAAATTTCAAAAGTATTATTATTTTTTGGAGTGGAGGTGCAATTTAGAGAAAAAATGTTTACACAAAAGATATTTTTTTTAATAACTGTTCACAAAATATTTAAAAAAAACAAGTTCACCGGCCTTTGAAAATGTGAAAATCATTCAGTGTGAAACCAAAATAAGGGATTTTAGAGACCGGCTGATAGGTGGGGGGTTAGAGCCCCCATTCTGTGAAGGAAAAATTTTTGGCTACAACAAGAAGCCAATAGAAAAAACTGCAACGAAAATCACCCTTTGTACAGTGCCTTCTAAAACTCTAAAAAATTATACCAATGTTTCGTGGCAGAAGGAATGAAGTTTAGCAAAAATCTATTTCTACCAAAGTTGTTTAGTTTATCAATATTCTCAAAATTAAAATATACGTGTATATATATGACCTTAATTATGCAAAATCTGGAGATTTCTTTTTCTCTCTGTATCCCCCCTCACTTCACCTCTTGAACTGAAAATTTAATACTATCAATACCCCTACTACACCAATATAATAGCTAACTTTGATGAAAATCGATCAAGTAGTTCTGAAGATATAAGGCAATTTACACGCCTACATACTTATGTACGCACATTTTGTCGCGGAAATCTCGATGCCATTTTTCAGCTTTTCGGGGTCCTTAGGGATCAATTCGTTAAGATTCGGTGAATACCAGATATACCTAATTTTGACCGATGCCATTTTTCGGTTTTCTGAGGTCCTTAGGGGTCAATTCGTCAAGATTCGAAGAAAACCGGACGTGACCAATACTTCCGAAAGATTGGCGATCAGTGATCGAACATCACATTTTCCCTTGTACGAGAGATTATCTCTAAAGTAAAGATAGTTCATTATATAAAAATTTATTCTGAAAACTTCATAAATATTTTTTATTTGCTTAAACTACTTCTGTATATAATCATCACATGAATTACGATATTTATCGTAGCGATACACCAGCTTCAATATACTATCGTCGTATTTTTCTGCTGCTAGTCCATTCAGCCGCTGATTAACAGCATTTATAGTTTCATCATCACCCTCAAATTGATTACTACTCAAAACTTCTCTCAATCTCCCAAACAAATGGTAATAAGAAGGAGCTAAGTTCGCACTATATGGTGGGTGATCGTAAGTTTCCATCCAAATGTTCTCAATAAATCACTTGCCGATTCTGAATGGCGCGCTGTAACTTACGTAGAGTTTTGCACTAAGCTTTTGCATATATAGTCGTTCCACGTGGCATGAAATCAACCTGAATTATGCCAAACCGATCCGAAAAGACTGTGGGCATCAGTTTGCGTCCATATGGCTATGATTAGACCTTTGTTAGTATGATTGGTGATTGAGAATGACGTCATTTACTTGACTGCCGTTTTGTCTCTGGCGTGTTATTCGAAATCCATTTTTCATCGCCGGTAGAAATTGAATTAAAGAACTCATCACCTTTTTCTGCAGTGCATTAAAAACTCCAGAGCAGATCCCATTCGGATTTTTTTATGACGTTCCTTTACGACGTGCGGCACCCAACATGCACAAACCTTCTGATTCCTAAATGGTCATGAATAATCCGACTGATAACAACTCTTGAAACATCACAAAAAAGAAGGGCCAGGTCGGAAATCGTTGAGCAATGATGTTTTCTAATTTCATCATTCGCTTTTCAAGAACTTCTCGATGATTATCGAGGGCCTCCCCGAACGTTCTTCAACGTGCACATTAATTTTGTTATTTCTAAACCTTATACGCCAGTTTTGGACGTTTCTTTCGTTCATTATATTATCTCAGCAATCAACTGCCTATGAATTCCAGCCGGCTTAACATTTTGGATTTGTTCGGAGAAGGTTAAAAAGCTTACCCTAATATCTTCCAATGTTTCGTCATTAAGTATTGAACGTTTCTGACTATGTTTCTGCTAAGAGAACCCGTTCCTCTATTATCAAAAGTTGAACTGAAGTTTCATCCGGTGCATTCTTACCAAATAAATGTGGGGACTGCAAGTGGAACCTTCTTGTCACACAATTTTCCACAATAAAAATCCTTTCTTCCATGTTCAGAACCATTTCTTGCTAATAAAAAAAACAAGGTAACTATAGATAATTAACTGTTCACAAAAACTAAATAGATAATTATATAGCTGATTATAAAACATCTCACGCGAAATTATTGTATTAACATTTTTTCAAAGTATTAATGAATTAAATTTATACCTAAAAAAAAGACTTGACAAATAATAATTTTAAATTTTGAAAAAACAGTAAATTCGATTAAAAATGTATTTTAAAGAAAAAAAGAGATATAAAATTATTATTATATTCGTATATATATATATATATATTAAGTTTAACATTTTATTAATTTTTGATAATATGTAAGAAATATGAAATGTCAAAAAATTATTAATGTTGTATGCCAAAATATTGAGCCAAAATTATTGCTAAAAGTAACAGAAAGTTTTTAATCATAAGAATGAACAACAAAGCCTTCGTTAGTCTTAATATACAAAAAAAATTTTGTTCCATCTGTCAATGGAATACATAAAAATGCAGTGGTTGCATTTTGATCATGAAAAAACATAAATATATCATACTTTAATTTAACAAGATCTACAAACGAGAAGAGCTACATGTGCATAAAATAAAACAGAAATTTATTTACCTTTCAAGATATGTTAAAAAATTAATGTTTAAATTATAACAGTTACTTTTTAAATGAAAAACAAAAACTCACGTTACAATATGTTAGTACAATTATAGCAGAGCCTGGCTGATCCAGAACGAAGTAGAAGATAATTAAGTTGAAGAATTAACACCATTGAATATATAATATCATAGATCAAGACTTAAAACAAACAGCAAGTACTACATTTTATTAAACTGAATATGAACATTAACACCATTTGAAATTATTAAGGATTGTTGAAACTGAAGGAGCGT
>JAAAKQ030277932.1:0-10502 GCA_010016005.3 Zanna intricata | reverse complement strand
TCACACACGCTACAATTCATTCATCTCATCCTCTGAAGATATATCTTAACGGTGGTTCCGAAGGTTAAAAAAAAAAACAAAAAACAAAAAAAAATCAAATACTATATTATATAAATATCAGGTCGTTTTTTGAAACATATTCAACAATTACTGGTTTTCTAATAACTGAACGTTAGAATAAAAATGTTTGAGTTTCAGTGATTTATTTTGTCGTGATTATAATTTCTTGTTATGATCACTTAAATATATAGTAATATCGTTTATTTCTATATTTATAATCATACCAACCATTTAGTTTGTATGAGTCTGTTAAGAGATATTATGGAGTTACAGTGTACCCTTACTGTGTTGTTTGTAAACTTAAAAATGTGGCGGGCAGATCACCAGTCATTTCAAAAAATTTTTTACAAAATTATTTCAATTCTGCTAGTAAATTATATAAGTTACCTCATACAATTTTTTTTTTTTTGTTGGGGGGGAGGGGTAGGGGAAATTGTTAATTATCATTAAATAATTTAAACTTTAATTATATAATCCTTCTGATGTTCATGTTTAATAGATATTCCTTTATAGCAAGGAATTATATTGTTTTATCATTGGCCTATTAGAATAGATTGTATACAACGAATTCTGCCTGATGTTACGTTATATTCCGTAAAGTATCCCCTATGTATATTGTTGCCAAAATAAAACAGAAGAAATATCCACCATAGTTTTCGTACCCTAATTTTAAAATAGACGGATACTGCATATTTATTTATGCAAAACGATTCTTTGGATATTTTGATCGGAACTACCAGAAAACTTATAGTGCTTAATATTCCATACATTTTTCACATTTAAAGGTTTTAGTTCTTGTAAAACCTATCTTCGATTATATCGGTTCTTTTTACGCTCTTAAAGTTAAAAATTTTTTAAATTGATTTACAAATCGGTGAGTTAAATATTTTTCTCTCTAGTTATACTTGCTTGGAAACGTATCTGTTGCAACACTAAATAATAATTAAAAGAAGTCAGTTAAAATATTACATTAATTAGCTGAAGCTTTTGTGTTTTGTGTATTAAAAAATTTTTTGTTACATCGTAGATTTCTTTTGTTTTAGCGCCACTGTTACTTATTTATGGTAACAAAAATTGAATCTCAAAACAAATGTTTTCTCTATGGGTTTTTTCTTTCTCTTTTTACCATTTTAATTGAACTTTTTACAGAGAGAACAAGGATAGAAACAACTGATTTTATTAATAAAAAGAATATTTTATTCCAGTCGAACAAAGTTGCTCTTTTACTACGTTATAAATATGATCTCCTTGAGTCCGAAAAAAAAAGAGGAATGTTAATTAATATATATTATAAAATCGCTTCATTATATTAACTAAAAAATCGTAAAAAATCAATAATTTGAGAATTTTTCTTTCTGAAATATGTTTATTTAAAATTATACAAATTTCGAATTTAAATAAAAAATGAAATGCTTCCTTGAATGTTATACTCAATTGACTGTTTTTTTAAGTTAAAAGAAAAATAATTATAAAAAACACATGAAGATGAACGAACAGAAATCTATATCTATAAGATGAATATTTTATTTAGGTAAATAGCAATTGATATCCAGACTCGCATTCACGTATCATACGATGTTCCATTATTAAGATTCTCAGTATTTAAAATCCACTGGTGGCTTGGGTGGCACGATATCAATTTCTCAAATTTGAATTACATAATACACATTTGTTATTACGTTTATAAAAAATGCAAAAAGAGAATTGAAGAAAGAAATTTATTAAAATGCAGAAATATTGAGCAAGAGATGAATAAAACAAGTTTCAGTACTTTTCTTACAAACAAGACTAAGGTTAAGTTAACTATCCAAATCGAAGAGATTTTATACGTTCGGACTATATATCTAATGAAACATAAAGTACATAAAAATAAAATAGCAAAATATAGCGAAAACAATGTATATTAAATTCTCCTAAGCTATAGCTTGATAGTTACTAGCACCAAATCCTTTGTAGATAAACTGATTACTAAAATTTACGTACCAAGTTATAAAAATGAAGTTAATTTCATTTCTGATCAAGCCGAAGTAGATTGTAAAACAAGAAAAAGAATTTATTTAAACAAACATACAATTTATTAAATAAAATATGATAGATTGTAGTTAGAATGGTACTCATTAATTTTAGTTGGATAACAATTTCACATAATTGCTCGGGAAAAACCTTAGAGAAACGGTTTAATTTTATTGAAAAGTGTGCATTATACTCAAACACTTCACTAAAATCAGAAATAATTTTTGTATGGATCAGTGGATGTAAATTAAAAGTCTGTTAAATGTAATCAAGCAGAGATCATGAAGAGTATCAGTTATTGGTGAAGCTTTACCTAAAATAGATTGTTATCCTACTTGTGTAATATTAAGCTTTTAATTACAAAGTATGATAGCTACATAACAAACATAAATACAATTTAAAATTTTCAGATAGCTTAAATCCCAGGATTTAAATAAAATGAAACCTGTTTACACACCTACATTATATGGTTTTTAGTTTGCTGCGAAAGCATTTCATTCTTAACTTCTTTGAATCTAAAAAAATAAACTAAGAGTAAAAATCCTTCTATTTTCTTGATCAGAAGAGAAAATGGAATAAATATAAATGGAAATTTTTTGTAATATACGGTATTTCATAATTAAAATAATGAAATTCATCACTAAATCAGATCAGTATAGAAATAAATATTTATTTTACTACCGATGGCAATAAAAAACAAGTCACGCAAGAGACGCAAGTTCCGGAAGTGGTGAGTCTCAACCAAGTTGCAAATAGAAATCAATAATAATACATTGTTGTATGTGGTAAATCAATAAAAGTAAAGAAACGATAGAGTCTTCTTGAAGGCGATGCTATTCAATCGGAGAAAGAGGAGTAGCAAAATTCTACCGTTTTGACTATCTGAAAAATGCAAACTAGCAGGAGAGTATATAATTAATCCCATTTTGTGCAGTGTTTATAAAGAAACTTTTAAAATATTTCACTCGTGACCATGATTTATTAAATCTCGGACTTTAAACTCTCATTTATTTTCGAAACTCTGTTCTGAAATGGCCAATCTCTACCTTCTTGCCCCTCATGTATCTTCTTGACTGTTGAGCACCGAGCTGCCTCCTGTATAATTGAGGTCAAACATTTGATCGCATCATCTGTATCAGATACACACAAAATAATAATTATCCACAGGTAATTCGTCTATTACCCAGCTTCGATAGGAATCCCAATCAAACCTCAAAATTATAGAGAAACTGGAATTATTCATTCTCATAACCATTGTACTCACAGTTAAGAGAACAAGTGAATGATCGGACGTAGAATAATACTCACGTCATTGTAATCAAGATGAGATAAATTCTAACAAATCAGGAACTTTCAATGGATCTGATGGCTAATAAGTTGATTGCAATTCAGAGCAAACGTTGAGTCGCATCTTGACGAGACACACCGTTAAGGTCCTTCCACAAGCAGTTATAAGTTGAGAAACCTAGAGTAGATGATGCCTTTAGCATTAAAGGCATCTCATGCAATAAGTCTCTGTGAACAGGTGACGAGATGTATAGTAGACTGGTAGCCTTAGAGGTGAAGCCTGTCTGTCAAATATCTAAATTGAGGTTGCCTTAATCTGTTCGTTGCTGAAAGATGAGAGCTAATTATGCCTTAATCCATTTTTTTATTAGAACCGCTGTACCTCCGTTCGCACTTCCATCTGGAAAAATAATCGTGGTACACTGAATAACTTCAAATATTCAAATAGTTGCGGTCAGTAAAATGCGTATCGGAGATAAGAATAACATTTAGTAGTTTGGTAAAGATCAACATCTCCAGTTTTACCGTCGATTCATAATATTATGGATGTTCCGTGTCTCAATTGAGAAATTAGTGTAGCAATTGAGAATTGCTGCTCTAAAGATTTTTTAATTTTATTTATTGAGGACGCGGTGCTCGACTCGGTGTCATCTCTGAATGATCTGGTTCCAGTTTGTTTCAGTGAAGATAATTACAAGAGTACGAACTATGAACATCAGTCTACGAACTGGATTACGTATGAAGCTACTGGGTAGATTACAGTAGTTACAGAATGAAAGAGTTCCGTGATTGCCTTAATGACTAGTGACACTTTATACAGAAAACCAAATTAATAAATAATATCTTTCTAGAGCATATATTTTTTACTAAATCACTTTGTATGTCTCGTAAATAATCGCATACAAACAATATAGCTCATTATTATTAATCAATTAACACTTTAAAAATAATCATACCAATAATATAAAACGAAATTGCCTAATGTTCGGTGAAATGTTTGAAGAATATTTTAAAGAAGATTTCGTAATTTATATAATAATGGTTTATATAAAATATATATATTAATTCGAATAAATAATTCATGTTTACATGACAATCCAAACTCACATAGTGATAAAAGTCTGTGTGATGTCTTAATAAAGGCTGCTTTGTGATTACATAAATTCCTGTTTATCAAGTTCCGGAAGTGGTGAGTCTCAACCAAGTTGCAAATAGAAATCAATAATAATACATTGTTGTATGTGGTAAATCAATAAAAGTAAAGAAACGATAGAGTCTTTGGAACTAATTTCTCCAAAAACACAATCCAGTCGCTATATGTTATTAGTTATTTTTAACAGTAAACTTTTTTCATTACAATACAATGCCTTTCGCATTTGAGTTTTGCAGTACGGTATTAAAAATTATTTAAATAATAAATCACAATTAATTGTAAACTTCTGGTTATACATGATTTTTCAGTATCTAAATTCTTCAACACATTTTTTCCACGTCATGAAGAACAAAATTTTTTAATTATTCTATCGGTACATTTATTGTTTAAACTGTTTATAATAAGATTTACCACATAAATTTGTCTGATCAGAGAGGAATTTTGTTGAAACATGTGATTTATTTGTTATTAGGAATCTTATGAATTTATAATTCTAAATTTATTTCGTTCATATTCTTTAAAATCTTTTGATTTTCCAGAGCATCATATCTTTATAATTTTCATTAAGATTTACTCGATTTTAAAACTGTGCGATTTAAATATTCGTATTATGTAATAGAATTAATAGTTGTTAATATAATTTCCTAAATTTTTAATCTAAAATTTCTTAGCAAATTAAATCATGGGTTTCAATATAATTCATCTCTGTTCAGATAAATATATGTGAACAAAAATATTTAAAAATCATTGTTTTAAAAGTTAATGGGACGATAATATGCCGGATTATTTTTTCAATATTTCTTACCTATCTGAAAATAATAAATTTTTTTTTAAAAAGCACTCTTATTAGGGCGTTACACTTTGAATCTTAATGTTCGCTGTTTGAAAAACTATTGGGTATACTTTCGTCTTTTTTTCAGATAGATCTTTTAATAATTAAGAAAAAACTTAAGCTTTTAGATACTGATAAAATTAAAATATGATGATAATGACGTACTTACTTTTAACCTTTTTATTTTGAAAGATAATATTGAATAAACGGCATTTAGAGATAGATAAAGTTAAAATCAAAAAAAGTTACCTTTCTAAGAGAAATATGAGGAATCACTTACATGATAATAAATAGTAAATAAATAAGTAAGGAAATCTAGAAAAAAAAAGTTATTCTGATAATGTTTTTGGACAATAGAAAAACAGAAAAAGAAATTCACGCAAGGAAAATCTGCTTTTTTTTGCAGCTTATTTCTTACTGTTAATAGTACATAATGTTTACATAATTGACTATGTGATAAATTACTACCAATTTATTTTCTTACAAAAAAGATAGATCCAATTTATTTTTGAATGAAAATTACTCGTTCATTAAACGCAAATAAAAAATCAAAAGCATTTACAAACTTTACGTAAGGAGAGTAAACAAAGTATAAGACATCAACATTTAAAAAATATATTTTTAAGAAACAGTTCATACCACACTTAATATTTCGTGATAAACACGATAAATAACCTACCAAGCAGTTAAATATTTGAAGTAGTGGGAAGATTAAATCTCAGCATTAAAAAGCTGAATTACGACACTATGACTTTCAATGGCAACATAAATAGTATTTTTTTTTTAAATTCTCTCTTTTCCTGAATTCTAGTAATACCTCTATAGATGAGAAGGGTCTTTTAAGAAGACAAAAGAAATCGGGTTATTAAGAAAAATTAATGATTTCTTCCTCATCAGCTCCACTTATGTTGCCGGGAGACCTTTCTCAGCTGCGCAACAAAGAGCTTGGTCTTTTGGCTGTTGCTACAAGCCCAGCTATCAGATGTTCTTAAAGGTGGAATAGAAATGAAAGTGGAGGTTGCTCAAAATTTTTTGTTATTTTCTACAAGGAATAATCATCTCTGCTAAAAAGATAATGATTTTTATGATAGCTATTAAACGTCTAATATTTTACAGCCTCTTCATCTGCGAGCAATCCTGTTCAGAGATGTTCTATCAGATCTCCGGTATCAGTGCCAACTTCTCCTAATCCTTATTTTAGTGGTAATAAGTTCCATACCTTCCTAGATTAATCTCTACCTTCTTTCCCCTCATGTATCTCCTCTAGTGTTGAACACCGTGCTGCCTCCTGTATGATTGAGGTCAAACGTTTGATCGCATCATCAGTATCAGATACACACAAAATAACAATGCATACAAAATAATAATTATCCACGGGTAATTCATCTACTACCCAGCTTCGATAGGAGTCCCAGTCAGACCTATAATTATAGAGAAAAGGGTTATTATTCATCCTCATAACCATTGTACTCACAGTTAAGAGAACAAGTGAATGGTCGGACGTAGAATAATACTCACGTCAGTGTAAAAGAAAGAAACTCACAAGGCGATATAAAATTCTAACAAATCAGGAACTTTCAATGGATCTGATGGCTAATAAGTTGATTGTAATCCAAAGCAAACGTTGAGTCTCATCTTGACGAGACACTCCTTTAAAGTTCTTTCACAAGCAGTTATAAGTCGATAACCCTACAGTAGATGTTTTGCATTCTAGTCATCTCATGCAATAAAGTGATAGTCGAAGTACTCCTAAGTCTCTTATGACAGACAGTACTTATGTCTCTTAGGACAGTAGATTGGTGATAGCCTTAGATATGCCTGTCTGTCAAATATCTAAACTGAGGTTGCCTTAATCTAGTCGTTACTGAAAGATGGGAGCTGATTATGCCTAATCCATTTTTATTAGAACTGCAGAATTTTTAGCACTACTCGAAATGCACTCTTATTTTTATCGTGAAAGTCTATTTTATGAAATAAGGTTTAAAAATTGTAAGGTTTGAAATATGGTTGTGCTCCCAATACTACTTGAACAATTCTTTTGTAAACACCAGTATTTTACGAATCATTTGCTGCTGTTTATTATTATTTACTCGTACATTATAGTAAGATTCAATCATAATTGTTTCTACCAAGTCATAAATCTGTGTTATATCAATAATGCCGTACAGTGATGGGGTTTAATATCTTTCTTTTGTTTGATTTTTTCTATAGACTTTTTTATCGGGAGGTGTTCGTACTGATTGGATAATGGTAAATTGTACGTAAATCCTTCCAGTCTGTGACACTTTCGGTGTGTGCAATATTAGTAGTATAGCCTGCTATGGTAGGGAATCCATAATGTCAATTTCATCCTTATTCCTCGAGACGTCACTCTTATTGTCGATAATATCACCTCTATTTAGTCTACGATTGTTGTTTTTAAGCATTTCTGTTGATGCTTATTACACGTTGTCGCTTTCTTTTACTCTGTAGATTAATGTTTACATATATTGTATCACTGATGTTATTTTAACAGATCCATAAGAACGTGCCAAACAATAGGTTATGTAGTCTAAATTATTTAGGTGATTTTAAACTAGAATTTTATCTTTTTACTTTTTGCTGAATTATTGTGAGTAATTTCCGTATTTTAATGAGGTAACTAACAACTACTAGAAGGTAAATTCTTTATATTTAGAATATTTTAGTTATATTTCGGCTTTCAGTCCAAATAACCTTTAGGTTAGCATGGATTCTATACCAGCTGGTATGATCAACACTGGAACGCCTGAACGACAAATTTTCTCCGGATCGTTATATGGAGCATTCATTAACAGCCTATTTTCAAGGCAGGAAGAATTAGACATTATGGTAATTACCAATTCCCTGGACGTGATACTGGTATAAGAGACGCACTTTACACATTTGAATTAGGCTTTAAGGTTTCTCGGTGTGTATGACAAATCAGCTAGATGGGTGAGTTTATGGGAGAACTGCGATACTGGTTAGGTATTGTATGCGGCACTGAAGTTGGTTTCTGCACTAACCAGATTCAAACAACCGCAATTGAAGTTGCAGACTGGTTGGAATTTATCATCTGCACGATGAAAAGAGTCTAGGGACGAGAATATTAAAGACTTCTTAGAGAGCCCATAGCCAGTCAGCTTTCCGATTAATCCGATCTCGACAAGGGAATTGCTGAAGTTAATCAACCAGTAAAAACAACTAAAGGAATCCCCGGGTTTTGGTTTAGTGACCGCAAAAATGCTTATTATCTACGCCTTAAAGGCATCATTTATATTACGTATCTCCTTGACAATACCAAGCTGATGTCCTATTTCTCAGCGGAATGGAAGTCATCTCAGATGGTAATGATCTTGATAACAGGGAAGCCTGTAAGAAGTTTCTCCTTACATACCAATTACCCACAATCCACCGGGTTGTTCTAGTGATAAACTTTTCGTCGAAAATTAGCTGATTTCAAAGCCGAGGATTAAGGTTCAAATACTAATAAAGATACTTGCTTTTATTAGAATTTGAATACTAAATGGTGAATGCCGGCTTTTTTCTCTTCGACTCAACCCGCCCTTCCAAGGCTGGACGCGCTGGAAAAGCAGATTCTACCTTCTTTCCTCGGTCCACCTGATGCAATGGAATATGGTGTGTACCGCCGAGTCACTGCTCTCGCAATAGAATCACTGATCATACCTCTTCCGCTTCCTCTCAAACAGATACTTATTGAAGCAGCCGTGGCCATATAAGAACTGTGTCAGTTTAAACGACCGTTTTCCATGCCTTCTAGTCAGCCAGGGCTTCAACTCCGGGATTAGCCTCCAGGTCCAATACCCACCTGTGACCTATCACACCTCACCCGTCAGTTTTCTACTTTCGCCTGGCCCCTTGGCATGCCCTGTGCTTTCCTAATGATCACTTCTGCCACTAGGTCGAACGAAGGCGAGGTCGCTATTGTTAGCGCCGCCTCTATCGATACTGTCCCAAAGCTCTATACATACCAATAGCAAGCGACCGTTTCAATCCGATAAGCCTAGCTATCTTCTTCTGAAATGCTCTCTTCTAGGCTAACACCGCGTATAACACCATTGCCCTCCCACCAAAACTAATAGCCGTCGTTTCAAGGAGATCGGTTCACTGATCCTGCCCAATAACCTGGAGACTGCTGCGACCGTCCTCGCTTTTTTAACAGCTTCGATCATGTTAGGTGAGAATGACCTCCTACTGTCGTGCCATATCCCATTGTACTTGGCAGTAGTCAAAGGGGCAATTTCAATACCTCCTACATCGAGTGTCATAACACTCTACCCACTTGTCACTTGCTACCCATAGGTCGCAAGAGACAATTTCCTGCCATCATAATTAATTCTTTGGTGATTGGGTTTCAGTTAACCAAATGTCTCATTAATGTCAGCCTAACTTTATTCAAGAATAGAAGTTTACTGTATAGTTACATTACAATGGTAAGTCTCTAATGACTTTAATTATTGGTGCGACTATAGATAAAAGTTATTAAATTAGCCTGTTACCGGTTTTATCTGAATTATTTAAAAAGCTATTATTCTCAGACTTAGACCGATTTTGGAGCGTGAGGACGTAATTCTGAGCAACAATATGGGTTCACCATCAAAGAATCCCAGAAAGTCATCAAGGCCATCAGTGGATGTATGGTGGAAAGAAAATTTCGCTCGGCGCCATTTTTAGATATCAGTAAGATTCCCGGTTTGCTCTATAAATCAAAATTAAAACTTCCTTAACTCTAATATCTTGTCTTACGAATTTATCTTGAAGGACGTTTTCTCAGGTAAGATGTAATGATGAGTTATTCACATTAGAGTGGTCTGTCAGGGTTCTGTACTGGATCCTGTGCTGCATTTATAACTCAATGAGGACCTTCCAACCGTCTAACCTTCGGACCAGAATGCACCGTCATTATATTTGCTGATGATACTGCTACCCTTACTGTTAAAAAAGACCGAAAGCTAGCCTTGCGCGAACTGCAAATGACACTGGAACTTATTTGTGCATGGCAGAACTAATCAGAATGAATCGAAGGATGTGACATTCACTATGACTAGGGGTAACTGTTCATTTGAATACTAGATCGTGGATACCGGTGTTCTTTGGTGGTTGGGTTTCAATTAACCACACTTCTCAGGAGTGGTC
>JAAAKQ030277921.1:0-10502 GCA_010016005.3 Zanna intricata | reverse complement strand
GGTAAACGGTCGTCCGGTTCCTTCATCCTGCGTAACACTTGTGCGACCATTTTTGAATTTTTCAATCCATTCGTAGACCAAACGTTGTGGCAAAACATTGTTACTGTACCGAAAGTCTTTGATGAACGAAACTAACCTAGCAGCTTGAAACTTGCATAGACATAACAAAAAATAAACAAAGCATGTGTCATCGATGCAAAACAAAGTACTACCAAAATAAACAAAAATATAACTAAATTGCAGATAAATATTGACTTTCCCTCGTATATACCATTACTGTTGTATATTTCTTTTTCTTCTATGTTACTATTAATATCTTTTTTATAGTATTATTTGTATTTATAGCCATTTTTATATTATAGTAAAGAGTGATTTAATCATGTAAATTTCTTTCCCAGTAAATGTTAACTTACTCTGTTTAAAGATTTCTTTATCATTCATTGTTTTAATTTCATTTAACTTATTTTTATTTTTATTCATTTTTCTGATTACTTTTTTTTTAAACCCATTATTTTCTGGTATTTGAAAAACAAAACAATTATAAATGAACAGGTCAATAATCAAGCGGATCTCCATTTCAAGAACCTCAAATTATTTAAAACTGGGAATAAATAAATAAAATTAAAAAATAAGTACAACCATTAATAACAAATAAATTAAAAGAAGACCAGATAAAGCATGATGTCAAATATAGAGATGGGCATTGACTAAATGCTATATAAAAGATTACTAGATATTAAAAATACCAATTCAATAAGTTTTATTAATGGATTGGTTACGGAACGGGTCAAAAATTGATAAAAAAATGAAGCTAAGAAAGTTAGGCAGTACTAAAACGTAAAAAAACTATTATTACTTTACTTCATTAGTTATATATATATGTATATATTAAGTTTATTTTTAAACCGTTTGCTTCTTATTCAGTTTTGTAATTTTCTAAAAATTTATAAAAAAAAATTATTATTTTATGTCAGATATGGGTAAATATTGCTATTCTACGTAAAAAAAAAAAAATAAAAGAAACTTGTCAGCATTTACCTGATTGGATAGAGGTATGTTATAGTAACCATTTGATAAGGGCAGCTTCATAGATTATCCAATTAATTATAAAATAAAAATCTATGGAAATAAAATAATTCATAATAATTATTTAAAGTTTAAATACATAAGTAATGTTAATAAAGATACTGATTATAAAACATAAGTATAAAATAATTCACAATTTGGAGGGTGTTAATGACGGTTATTTAAACAGGTATCAGTGTACAATTTGAATGGGATGCTGAAGATTCAAGATTGGTTTTTTAAAAATTTTAATTAGTATTATGTTTAAGTAAATTATTTGGTTCAGTAATTTATTAAAAATGACAGTAGAAGTATAGTAAGGTCTTTTTATTTTGTTAGTCAAAGTTTTATGTTGAATTTACATAGAAACTGTTAAATTAAACGTTTAATTTTTTTTAACAAAAATTGCACATTCATAAATATAGACATACAAACGATAAGTTAAGATTTTTAATTTTTTAAATATATTACATGATTAATATCTGTGAGTATCAAACAATCCTACACCTCATTTTTATATTTCAATGTATTCTAACTTTTTGGGAAAATTCAAAGAGATGAAATATAATATTTTAAACAGGAATAAACTGATGATAAACATCGTGTTTTGATTAAGATGCTTCTAAACAAAACAATATGGTTTTGATTTTGTTGCAGATTAATTTAATTCAGTTACTCAGCTGAATTTTGTCATCTAATTAAAAAAACTATACATATTTTTTCTGAGGGCGACGTAAATATTATTTTTATCATTAACGGAAATTCTCTATCCATTTAATTAGCAGTATCACGATTACTTGAGTAACAAAATGCATTGTCATCATTCTTGATACCATTATTATTTAAATAGTAATAAATTGACAAGAAACTAGAATTTTGATTATAAATCATTAACCTGCATATATTGTACAGTGCAATTTTTATTAACAAATTATTATGATAGTCAAATTTTTATTCTTTACAGAGAATTTATTTTTTTCCCCTGTTGCTGCAGGAGCATAGGTAAGGAAAAGTATAACAATCCGTAAAAATGTTAAATATCAGGATTTTTACAAATGTACATGTTTCAAGACTCTTAGTCCAAAAAGCTGTACAAATTTCTAGTTGTATGTACATAAGTGTGTTCATTTTCTGATTAATATCTTCAAGTTGACTTCATAAATATAGACATACAAATGATAAGTTAAGATTTTTAATTTTTTAAATATATTACATGATTAATATTTGTATCAAATAATCCTACACATCATTTTTATATTTCAATGTATTCTAACTTTTTAGGAAAATCCAAAGAGATGAAATAATATTTTAAAGAGGAATAAACTGATGATAAACATCGTGTTTTGATTAGATGCTTCTAAACAAAACAATATGGTTTTGATTTTGTTGCAGATTAATTTAATTCAGTTAGCAGAATTTTATCATCTAATAAAAAAACTATACATTTTTTTCTGAGTTGAAATTTTCAAAAAATTTCTGTACGTGGAGAAACATTGATAGCATTAAATTTTGGAGAAAAATTACAAAAGTAAAGGGTGTAGTTCTAATCATTTTTAATTTTTGTGGAGTAGTTGTAGAAAGTCGAGCTTTTATACAATGAAAGTACTTATTAAGATGGTAAAATTTTTTTTTTTGTGAAGAGCATATCAAACATCATTTCTAAACACTTTTTGTCTAATATTTAGAAAAAACTACCTACAAAATAAAATTGAAATTTGGCTATTTATCTTTGCCTCGGCTTGATTTTTAACCCCATCATAATTGCATCACATTATCCATATATACTTTTCTTTAGTAAACTGTACATTCTTTTAGTATTGTTTAATAAAATTGCACCAAGTCAGGTCAACTTGTTAAAATAAATAATTACTTCAGTAAATAAAATTTTAAATCCTAAAAACAAGAAGGATGACTGTGACAAATATTTAAAATATACATTTTTTTTTAATCTTTAATTTTTGTGATTGAAAATCCAACTGTATTTTGTATCAATATAGATGATATGGAAAGTTTTCATAAAGGAAAATGAGAAAACTGGTTCAACATTAGGAGAAATATATAGCGGTGAAGTGTTTGACTATATGGAAAAAAGTTTTAAATTTTTGTAGGAAATAAAATGAATTTTTACAAGGATTTTTTTCATTTGGTTTTCTCTTTTAATTTTTTTTAGTTATGAACAACTGAGCATTACATTTCAACCACCAGTTGTACTAAATTAGAAGCTCTCAGATGTATTGTTTAAGATAACACTTTTTGTAATACAGCCCCCAAAGTAGGATTACTTAGAGCGGCTTGAAATGCAGTTTTGTTAAAAGTTTAATGATAACAAGATATCTCTTTCTGTTGCACAACTTAATATAATTTTATCTTTATTATTTTTTAATAATGCAAGTTTTTCTTTAGTTGTTAATCTGCGCAGTATTTAATCCAGAATAACTCATATTGGGAAGACTGTATACTCTGTATAAGTATTGTATAACCTAAATGTTGTTATTCTGATTATTGTGGTGTTACTAATAATTAAACTGAAACAAATTTATTGATAAAGAGGAAAAAATCAGAAACTTACCCATCTAATTATTATTACTTGATGATTACATATTTTAATAATATAAATTAAAGAGGTTTGTAATTGCAGTAATTTACCAACAAGCAGGATTTACAAAAAAGAATTTCAGGGTTTTAAACTATTTAATATCTCTTAACTTTGACTTAAATAGTAATTAATCAAATCAACTTAATTGAAGTTGACTTTGTAATTAATCACAAATAAAATGAAAAGAGTTTGTAACTTTACAGTTTTTCCCTATAATTGTTCAATGTGAGCATCTTTTGTCACGAACCACACATCTAACCGATAGGAGAGTTTATCCCTTACTTCAAACTTGTCTGAAGTAATGAAAGCTATGGCTGCTTCCATCCTGTGCCTCAAATTGCGTTGATCAGTAGGTATTATAAGCACATATACAAGAGCCTTCATAGCCGGCCTCCGTGGCACAAGTGGTAGCATCTCAGCCTTTCATCTGGAGGTCCCGGGTTCGAGTCGTGGTCAGGCATGGCATTTTTCACATATGCTATAATTCATTCATCTCATCCTATGAAGATATACCTTAACGGTCGTTCCAGAGGTTAAAAAAAAAGAACCTTCATAAAACCTCAAAGAAAAAATCAAAATGGTCAGATTGGGTGACCTTGGAAGCCAAAGTAACTATAAACAAGCTTTGTTCTTGGATCCATGCCAACCAAACCAGTGGTTGGGAAAGAGTTATTTAATCAATACCATACATTGTTACACCAGTGAAGAGACACACCATCTTGTTGCTAAATAAAATTTGATTGCAATCGAGGAAAGAGAAAGATATACAACATTCACAAATAACCAACTCCAGTTATGCTTGCTTCAGCAAAATAGAATGACTGGTAAAATTGGTATCAAGATGTCACACAGAAAATATTCAATTTTGGAGATCCCCTTTCGCATTGTATGAATTCATGTAGATTTTGGTAACTCTCAATATGGACATTATGTGAGTAATCTTTTCCACTAAGATGAAAAGTTGACTCATTATTAATTACAAAGAGATTAATTTAATTACAATCACTTGGTGTTATTGATCTCAAGTAAGATTTTCATGCCACAACATTTTGATCTCCAAGTCTGCATAAATATTGTAATTGTTAAGCTCCAAAGCCTGTAATAACTGTAAACAGTATGGATACATATGTAAGAATTTCCTTAAAATATTTCTTATTATTATCATCATCACTAGTCCATGGCTAGCCATCCTAACTGTTTTTTTAAGACTACTCAGGAAAGACCACCTTACATTTTACAATTTTAAATTTTCTTCAGACACTTGATTGTTACATATTTTCTTTTTACACAGACATACAGTTATTTCAAATCGATTAAGCCAGTTAATGATGTTACTTAAGAGGATCAGGATTAAACTTTCCATAGTACAAAGATTGAACTCTAACTTCAGACTCACATTTAGCAAATTACAAAAACTCAAGAGTTGCCATCTTTGCTAGTGCGTGCTGTCATGCAGAAAGATAGTGAATCTATTTATGGCCATGCATACAACTAAAACTGTCTGTTTTTACTATTTAATTCTAGTCTTAAATCAACATTGGATATCTCATCCAACAGATATAATTGCAAATTAAAACCTTGAAATTCTCATTTATATATCCCAGTATTATATTAAAAAAATAAAGTCTTATTTTCCCAACATGCAGTACATTCCTTTTCTCACAAGTAAAAATGTACCAAATCATAATGTTAAGTTAGTGTTATTCAACAAATAATGCTCAAAAAATATTATTTGCTAATAATATATTAATTATAAAGAAAAATATAAAGAAATACAATTATAGACTAGTTTCTGCATTACATTTATTTGTTTGGTAGACAATATATACAATTCTAATTCTGTGTAACTTTATTTTTTTAAATCAAAATTTTGCTGACGCAACACATTTTAAATCCAAAACAAGACACAAAAGAAAGATTTCAAAACTATTAAAAATGGATTTAATAATTTTTTTTTTTAGAGAATAACATAAATCCTTGAAATATGAGGTATGATTTTTAAGTAAATACCACTTTAACATATGTCTGCAGCAGCACAGCTGTCACTGTTCCACACATGTTCACTGAGTAACGAAGTCTATTTATTGGCTTGCTAAGATGTCATTTTGGGAGAGTTAATCTTTGTTTAGAGTTTCCTCTGCATACTTAAAACGCCTAAGACTATAGACAGTACTGCCAGTTATGAAATACGTCCTGTAATTCATTTCTTAATTGCAAGCAATTCAAAAGTGGTGAAATTCATCAATAGATTTTGTTAAGTGTATAGGGATAACGCTATGTCCAATGTAATGGTGAGAAAATGAGTACAGCATTTACAGTGGGCGATACAAACGTACGTGATTTTTTATGGAGTGGGCGACCATGGTTTGTCATTACTGATGATCTGGTACAAGAAGTTAACGGAAAAGTTTGTAATCTACTTTTAATGGAATAAAAAGGCTACGCAGAGCGTTAATAAAATAGACGATTTATGATTTCATCACCATTTAATGAATTTCCTTTAATTTCACTAAATTAAAATTGTGTTAGTATGCTAAAACTATCAGAAGTTGTACTCATGCTGGGTACTAAAAAGGGAAGTTGCACAAAAATAGATGTTCAGACAGTGATTTGAATTTTCTCCATACACAACAATGAAGACTATCCTTTTTAAGGCAAAATGTTATTGATGAAAAGACATAGTGTCTCATGTTACACCAGAATCAAAAAATCATCAATGGAATGGAGGCATTCAATATCTCCCAAAAAAAGTGAAATTCAAGTAAATAAATCAGTCCACAACATTATATGCATTGTGTTTTGGAATAGACAGGCACCATTGCTTTTTGCCTTAGGATGAAATGATTAATGTCAATTCATATTGTGAGACCTTTACTAAACTACATCATGCAATCCAAAAGAGAAGACATGGATGGCATGCTCAGTACAGGAATCATTTTTCTTCACAACAATTCTCAGCTACACGCCAGCTTATCGCATCCAAGTTCTCATGGCTGGGAACAAATTAATCGCCCACCTACAGTTCTGCCCTGACTACCAATTTAGACACAAAATATTTTTGTTGCATTTAAAACAGCACCTTAGCAGTGTAACAATGTCATCAAAACAGCCATTGAATAAAGATTATCTTCCCAGGCAGTATATTTCTATGAACCTGGAATGCAAAAGCTGATCAAATGATATGACTAGATTTGTACATAGTTTTCGCTTGATATAAGTGGAAACTACATAGAATAGTAGATATAAAACCAGATTTTTCAGGTAAATAAAAAATTTTCAAAAAAAAATTTGGTTATTATATTTTATATCATAAATTTGGACTTTGGTATGCTATCACATAAGTGGATAATAGTTAAATTTTCCACAACACAATAAACTCAGAACACTATTTGGAATGAGATTGTTTATCCTTTCACTGTCAACAACTAAGTAAGGGAAAAATTGCTGGAGCATATTTTCAATAAAATGGAGCAAAAACATTGGTAGTACGCACTGAACTACAAATGTTTTTGCTAAATTTGCTGTGTGAAGTTTTCAGGAATAAATTAATTTTTTTAGCACATCCAGGTACCAAGATTATCAGATCCTACAGATTTTTATTTATTGGAATCATTGAAAGGAGCTGTTTACAAGAATGATTTCATAATGCAGATGAAATGAAAAATATCATAATTTATGCATCCCATTTCTTTAGTGCTTCAGTATATATTTTCAAACTTGTCAAAATGTGTTCAGGCATGCCTGGAGGCAAATGGTTGTCATATTGGACATATTCTATAAATGAAAATGTATTATAGTGTTCCTGTTTCTATCATTATATATTTGAATGTAGTAAATTAAATATCTATAAACATTGGTTCACATTTTTATTTGGGACATTATTATGAAGTTTATTATTTATCCTGAAATTAATCGAGTGTTTTTTTTTTTTTTTAATACCTGTTCAGATTATCCTGGTACGAAGTTGATTTTTCCATATTCTTCAAGTCCGGTTGAAATACTATCAACTGTTCCAAGCCACCATGTAAATAGTACATATGGTTCATATGAATACAATCAGTTGTCTAATGTATCTATTTCACAGCATAAAAGTAAGTATTTTATTTATTTATTCATTCATAATTAAAACTACAAAACTAAGTGGTTTTGAAAATAAATTGTAAAATAAGAAAAACTTAAAACCCATTTAAAAAAAAATTATTACTTAAAATATTAAAGTAGATTACGATTTTGATTATTTTAAAAGTCGTAATCAGTTGACAGTTATTTTTTTCTGTTGAAATAATATACAGGAATAAACTTTCAGGATATGTTCTACTGGTGAAAATAAAGAAGAAATTATATGTAATGTTAAGTTCAGAAAAGCTTCATTAGCTAGTATCAATTATCTAGGTATCTATCGTTATCTAGAGTTCTAAGGCTCAAATCCTAGTAAAGGTAGTTATTTTTATACAGATTTGAATACTAGATCGTGGATCTCAGTGTGGTGCTTGGGTTTCAATTAACCACACTTCTCAGGAGTGGTTGACCTGGGATTGTACAAGACTACACTTCATTCACATTCATACATATCATCCTCATTCATCCTCTGAAGTAATACCTTATGGTACTTCCGGAGGCTAAAACAGAATAAGAGAGCTAGTTTTTCAATTGGGGAAATGTTTCATTCTGATTTCTGCATGTTGATAAAATTAAGACAGACTGTAATGCTTGGGATCCGAATTTATTGGTTTTATATGAAATCTGCCCTAAAAAATTGAAGAAAAAAAATTGATCCCACAATTGTGTATACTGTACGAGAAGCTGTAGAAAAATGACAAAATATTGAGATCAAAAAACATTATTTTATGTTTGGTGTAAAATACCAGGTAATTCAAAAAGTACTTCACAACTTTAAAAGCATATAAAAATTTATTTAAATAACTTAGATTTAGTTGAGATCTCATTTCATAGCAAAACACATCAAGTATCGATTCATGTAGTTCATTAGTGCCGAATTCGGCCACCAGTGTTGTTAAAAATGGACACATTTACTGGTGCAGAACATGTGTCTTTTGTTCGGATTCATGATTTGCAATTAGCAACTAAAGTTCAAAGTAATTTTCGTAGAGTACAGCAGGAAGCCTTCTAGTAGGCATACAGTTTATTCTTGACGCCAAACCTTCATTGAAACACATTGTTCTGTTAAATAAACAAAATAACCAGGATTGAAACTGACATCCTTGGAGCTGTTGTGGTACAACTCAGAGAACACTTTGCTCATAATCTGAAGAAATCAACTCAATGTGTGTCATGTGAGACTGATATTTCACAAACAGCTATTTGGCACGTATATTACATAAAAATTACACTTGAAGCCATACAAACCAGTCATGGTTCAATAGATTACAGATGATGACAAAGTTGCTCAAATGTAGTTTTGCATGGAAATGATGACTAGATTTGCAGACAATGTAATTTTAGTGATTGAGTCAACATTTCACATCAGTGGCATGGTGAACACCCATAACTGCCAAATATGGGGTAACAAAAACCCTCATGAAACTTTGTAGCACATTTGTGATAGCCCTAAGGTAGTCTTTTTTGTGTCGTAAGCAAACAAAGACTGTGTAAGACCAGTTCTTATTTCAGGAGACAACCATGAATGGTATTGTTTATCTAGACGTGCTTCAAAATTTTTTAAACCCTCAGTTAGATGATGATAACCAAAATGAATGCCATTACTATCAGAAGACAAACACCATCTCACTACTGCCTGAAGGCAGAGATTTTTTTTGATACTCGATTCCCAGATCAATGGATCGATTGTGAAGGTCCAGTTGCATGACCACTTCGCTCCCCAGATTTGACCCCACTAGATTTTTTTCTTGTGGGGTTTTATTAATGTTTGGGTTTATATACCACCTTGCCTGCTGATCTTGTTGAGTTAAGACTTTTAATTAAAGCCATAGTTGCAGAGGTAACAGCCAATTTGCTGACTACACTATGAAATGAAATTGACTTCTGGTGGAATGTGTGTCGCATGACAAATGGAAGCCGTATTGAACCAAAGTGAATATTGGATGACAAACTTTATATATATTTCTATGAAATGAGACCTCAACCGAATCTGTAAGTTATCGCAATAAATTTTTATACACTTCTGAAGTCCTTTTTGAATTGTCTGGTTACTTTGTTAAATGTGTAGTAAGCACATAAACATTTTTAAAAAACTTGTAGAGAATTTAATTCTGAGTAAAATATTATAATAAAGTTCACAGAAATGAAATATAGATGTAATAATTTCAAAGTTTATTATTAACGTAACTTATCAAAATTTATCGCTTATACGAGTCCCAACTACAGTATGGCTTAATTTTACCAAAGGTACCTGAATTTTTCACCAGTAGAATATGTTCTGAAAATTTGTTGCATTTTTTGTAAATTACCTTTTTATATAAGAGGGTAATGATAAACAACTAATTAGAGAACAATAAAAATATTAATTTTAATGAAATATATTTCAGAGTAATATTATTTCTATAAAAAAAATAAATTTATTTTATTTTAAATAAATTGGAGGAAAGATTTTATTAATGAATAATTAATATATTTAAGCATAATACGATTCATATTGTGTTGTTGAGTTATAAAAAAGATAGTGTATTGTTATCAGTGGTTTGATGTAGTGGATATTGTGTATTTTTTTTTTTTTTATGAATAGGTGACTTATTTTTACTAGTTATTTTAACTAGAAAAGTGCAATTTTCGTCTTCGATTTTTCACAGTTTTTACCATTTTTCTCAAAAGCCGCAAAGAATACAGTGTTGGGACTAATTTTATTGAATTTTTCAGGCTAAAA
>JAAAKQ030277877.1:0-10503 GCA_010016005.3 Zanna intricata | reverse complement strand
GGAGAAGTGTGTAGAGGTACAAGGAGACTATGTTGAAAAATAAAAAAAAAATTTCTAAAAAAATGTCTTGTATCTTTTTAGGTCGGAAACTTTTCAGACCACCCTCGTATTTAGGCAACCTCTTCACTTCATTGAGGTTAGTCCAATCCAAGACATCAACAAGACTATTACAAATCTTTAGGACTCATTTCATATTTCAGTTACAATGAATGTATATATATATATATATATATATATATATATGTATATATATGGGTGTGTATTCTATAAATATTATATATATATATATATATATATATATATATTTCATTTATAACAACTATTGACAATAACGAGAAATCAAGATATATTTTATTAAAAGAATCAGTGCTAGTTTCAACAAATGGTTCTGTGGTTCACCACTAATTCATCCAATATCATTGAATGGATATTGTCACATCTCTTGACTTTTCATTTCCCTAACTATATAACTAGGGTGAAAGGAGAAGGCTTGGGACATAAATGTATGGTGACAAATGTGACATAAGGGATGGACTTGCAGCCAATCAGATGATGATGAACATCTATCTTTCTTAACAAATCTTCCTCCCACTCAGCAACACTATTTATTTTCAATATAACACAGCCCCAAGGGAGAATTAGAGGTGATTATTTGTCTCTCTACTCTACTTCCACTATTTTTCTACAGATAATCTTGACTAATAACACTGACATCACATGCCAGATCCTGTTCGTTCCATGCTACCCTGTTTGATACACAGCTGTCTCCATGATATTATATGAGGAAACCACACTAATTCTAAATACATACTCGCATCGTGAGTTGAAGTTCAGGAGTTATTTCTCTCAGCAACAGTCACATTCCACGGAGGGTAATATCTAGCACACATAAATATGCTTAGAAACACCTGTGTCTAGTAAGGAACCAGGTTGACTCTTTTCCCAGTTCCTGTGTTTGTGGTTCATCCTGTACACCTATTATTCCCATTTCTCCATGCCATCTATCCTTCATCGATTGTCCCATAACTCTTACCATCTGCGTACAAGGATATTCCTCTGCTTGTGAGTTACCTGCTCCCCTTTACATCTTCTACCTCTTTCGAACAAGGAGATCCAAAGGCACAAGTCCAACTGCTATAACACTACTCCTACATTATTAACTTATAAGACATAGGGTAAGCCTAAGAGGTAATGTTAGGTAAGCTTAACAGGTCAAAAATTTGGGAACCGTTAATCTTTATCATCTAAATTTTGTACCTAAATTCATCACACACCATTTTACTCCCCTTATATACATACTGTAGGATATGACTGGAAGTTACTGTAGCTCACAATTTGCCTGGAAATACTGTCATAAAATAAATATGTTTGCTAACAACCAAACAAAATCAGCTCTGCCAAACATGGCAGAACTAATCTTAAGAATAACAAGCATCTGATGGTAGACTTATTAAGGAAAATGAGGAATGAAGCGCGTTTTCATGTTGCCTTCTTCACAGAATTGAATGTACAGTTGTATACCAGCATGCTAAGCCCATTACAATTAAAGAAAGCAATCATGATTACTGACAATTATAACAGAGTCATAAGAAGAGTGAAAAAAAAAAACCAAAAAATTAATGTACCCCTTTCTACAGAAATGTTAGTAGTTGGAAATTAAACCTATTGGAAAATAGGAAATGATCCTGTTGGAAATTAGTCCTATAGAGGTGCAAGTACTTTCAGATAAACAACCGGACATAGATATTATAGAACGCGCATCTATTGAACCTCCAAAAGCTCAGAGGTTACCTAAGGCAGGGCTAGTACATCAGCCGCCCAAAAGTATGCCTCTAGAGATAGAATCACATTCTACAGTCACCGAAAACGTAGCGCTATGAAGTGCATCAAGTTTAGACTCTATAACAGCTATGGTGTCCTTACAAGTTGCATCTTTACATTTTATTTCTGTTAAACTGTTTAGAAAATTTATATCTCCGATTTAATAATCATTTATATTTTATGTGTAACATTGTTATTACTTTCGGATAACTTGACTTTTTCATTATTATGGATTTTAATCTAACGCTGCTGCTATATTAAACATGCAAAGTTTAATGCTTTTAACAGAACAAAAAAAAAGAAATTAGAATTGTTTAAATTAATACATGCTAATAATAAAAATAACTACGCCATACTGTGCCATATGGATTAAATCACAAAGATGATTGGCTAATTAAGTCAGCTGCGTATTATAGATTAACCTTTTCCTTGCACCTTGGACTCCTCACAATGCTGTATCATTATAATTTTTCTTTTAATTTTACAAATTCAGATGACTTTTTTTAAACTGGCTTTATAAGTATTACTTTGAAACAACGTTTTTACCAATTGCCCTTAATACTAATGATAATGAGCAATTAAAATCTGAAATATACAACTACTTCTAGATTATGATAAGGAGTTTATCATAATTTATTCTCTATATATAAGTTATATTAGTAGGTAATTTGACAAGAGTTACAAGTCACTTCCAAAAACAAAACAACTATACTTAAGAATAACAAGCACCTCAACCAGGCTTACTAAGAAAAGTGAATGAAGAATTAAGTGGTTTCCTGATGCCTAACAAATTATTTATATACAGATATATATATATATATATAGATATATAAAAACAAAAAAAAGACAGATGGATCAAGATCATATTGTGACAGAATAGAAATGAATAAAGAGATGGAAAATAAACCTTGACAAATGCAAATGATTACATAAAATCTTAATTGATTCATAAATTCGTGTGTACATGCATAAATTATATAAAGAACTATAAAAATATATTTTTGTTTTATAACACACTAAATTGTAAAAACTGTTTTTAATCGCGAGATATTAAATTTAAAATTTTAATTCAATATTTACTTAAGCAAAATATAAAAGAAAATTACAGAAAGATGAAAATTAAAAGAAAAAATACATTTTAAAACAAAAGAAAACAAGCAATAGGAATAATAAAAGAAATAGTAACCTAACCTAAAAAAATTTCTTTTTTTTTGTTTGTTTTTGTTAAATTTTATCTTACTTGTCTCATTTGAAGGGAAGAGGACTTAGGTGGACGTCCACGCCTCTTGGTTGAGTTTTCAACTTCATTTTCTTTATCTTCCTCGTTAATGATACCACCTTCAGACCTACACCTTTCTAAATCTCTTTCTAAATCACGAATTTCATTGATACCTTCATCTTCATAATCGCTAATTACCTAATATTTGGGCAATGACAATAATACAGTGTCAATCATTTTTTATTGTTAGTATTACTATTATTATAATTATTTTTTTTTATAAATTTCATTTTTGATTTTTTTTTTTTTTTTTAATAATAAAAATAAAAATTACAAATACACTACTGAATGTATAAAATAATAACTCACTTATTGTCCAAATTTAAACAATACAGAAACATAAAATGGTAAAAAAAAAACAAAAAACAAAAAAAAGAAATGTGATGAATATTTTTATGACAACAGATCAAATCTTAAATCCTAAAATAAATCATAAAAAAAAAAAAAGGTATCAAATAATTTTTTTATTTAAAAAAAAAAGAAAAAAAAGGCATGTGCAAGAAAAAAATAAAACAGGGTGACCAGAACAAGACAATATCCAAACCGATATTGTCACAGTACTGTTATGGTTTGAATATCCACTCCTGCAATAATTACCTTCCCTAATCATTTTTCTGAAAAAATAATACGGGAATCGGATTAAATTTAATATACCTCAACCACCTGTGAAGCTGAAAACACTAACTGGCAATTTAGCTGTTTCCTTAGTAGAGGCGTTAACCTTGCTTGGAAGTCATGGATCTATTAGTAGTCTCATATTTCTAAATGGGAATGGAAAACTTTTATCTTTCTTCTTGTAGAAACAGTTTTTAATATTTTTTGAACAAAAAGAAAAATAGTGAAACATTTTAAAATTTATAAACAGCACGCTTTCAAATAACATGAAAATTGTTATTTCAAAGGAATCTTTTGGAGGAAATTATAAGTGACTTGTTACTGATAACATAGTTGTTAATCATAACCATTTTAAAAAGGTTAGGAAACCCCTTTAGCATTTAAATTGTGTTATTTACACACGAACGCGAAAGATTGTTGTTCGAACAGAGAGATCAGCAGAAAACCTGCAGAAAGGGCAGACAAAACGAAGATGCTAACATTCTCTTAATCTACCACCCATTTTTCTACAAGCTTAAAATTTACTTCAGCCATCACATGCGACTCCCTCCGGAAAGGGAGAAGCATTGCTTCCACCAAATATTAGGGCCCCGAAAAGCATATTCCTGCCAGCCCAAAAGGCGGCGGCACCGAAAGGACTTCAGTAGATGAACTGAAGAAGAATCACGTTGGGAGCAGCAGGCTTGGCCTCCCAAATTCAGCCCCAGTATTTCTCCAAGCTTGCAAAGGAACGAAACGCAAATAACGAATCCGTCCATAAACCAAAACAGTAGTCTAAAACCGCCAATTAAAAACAATGACTCGCCTGATAGTAGAAAAACACAGCAGCATCAGCCCAGGCTCTGCAAATTGTAGGGAGGAAACGTAAACTCCCGCCACCCTTGCGTTCCATTCCGTTCTGTTGTACATGTATTTAATATCTATGAGTAGAAGGTACATCCGGTCTGTCCGATGTAATATTTTGTAAAACCACTACCAGTTTCATTTTTATACTCTTGGGTTGTTGTTTTTTTATTAGTTGCCTGTATGATCATGTGTATATTGTTTTTAGTTTTTAAAATAAAGTTATTTGGTTTTGAATTGAAAATATTGACAATTTTAAATGGCAAAACCTATGATTCTGAGTTCTATTCATGAAAAGTCAAGATTAAGAGAACACTAAAATTATTAAAAGTAAAAAAATAATACTTTCATCAAAGATTTTAGTAATATAATTTATTCCCATTAAGATACACCTCTCTTTTTTATCTGTTTAGCCTCTGGAACTACCGTAAGGTATTACTTCAGAGGATGAATGAGGATGATCAGTGAATGAAGTGTAGTCTTGTACAGGCTCAGATTGACCGCTCCTGAGAAGTGTGGTTAATTGAAACCCAACCACCAAAGAACACCGGTATCCACAATCTAGTATTCAAATCTGTATAAATATAACTATATCTTTACTAGGATTTGAACCTTAGAACTCTCGACTTCAAAATCAGCTGATTTACGATGTCACATTAACCACTAGACCAACCCAGTGGGCTTATTAAGACACCCAAGACAATGAAACTAATCAACTGAGTGTGAAACTTACATTATTTTTTTTTTAAATTAGTAAAAGATAATACTTATTATTTTTAGAAGAAAATAAAATTTTTACACAGCATCAATATTAAACATAAAAACCAATTTAATTTTGTAAAGCAAAATTTACAGTATAAAGATAGAACAAACATTAACATATGTTAGATAAGGCAACAAGCAATAACAGATTACACAATATCATTACATATAAATTACAATGCAGTATAAACTTCTTTTAAATCCAGGGTATAAGAGGCAACTAGTCAGAATTACTGAGATTACTAAATGAATAATTTTTATAGCGAACAAACAGAAAAACACTTAAAACAATTACAGGGCTGAAAAACATCTACATTTCAATGGGATTAGCAAGTTTATATGAAACAGTATGTTTGATTCAGTGAAGAAGAAAACAGAGAACCACTCTTCAATTTCCATAGTAAGCCTGGGTATTACTTCTGACCGTGACTGTGATATTTCATCGCAGGAATTTAGATGTTACGTAAACTATTAACCATCAGTAACAGAAATATTTTATACGGAAATCATGCTATTTTGGTTTGTTCACAAGTACAATATTTATTGAGTGTATTTTATAATGAATATGTACTAGACAATGTACTAAAATATATACACACACCCAAAATATAATATTATTCCAATGATCAAGCATTGAAATGGCAGGCAATATAGGTGTGCACATACAATCAGAATCCTTCAGGTTTATCTTATTAGAAAGGTGCATTCGCTAGATGAAAGTATAAGCAAAAGAAAAAAATCTATTCGCTAGATGAAAGTATAAACAAAAGAAGTTTATCCATTTCTCTTTAATATCTACTTCCTTATTCTTGTTCAGTGTATGTCAGCTAGACATTCACGTTATATTAGAGTTAAGAATATGGAAATTTAATTTTAGCATTTTAGTATTTACATAGGTTTGATTGGGGTATCTATTTATAATAAACTTAATTGAAGTCAAAGATCCTTATGCAATGGCTATGACAAATGCAAACATCTAAGGTTATTTTTCTATCAAAAAAATTCATTACTTCTTTTAAACAACATGAAAGATAAAGAACAAGACAAAGAAAAACTGAGCTTTTCTTTTTCTTTTAATAAAAATGTAACTATATTATTTATAAAAAAAAAATCAACTCGCAGCTCAGTTTTTGCCAGAAATATATAAATTCCAAAATTCATTAAACCGGTTAGTTTTTCCACAAACAATTACACACAAATAAGAAAAAAATATAATCTATAGAATGATTTATTTTTAAAATCACAAAATTAATGAAAATTTTGATTTCTAATCAAAAGAAAAGTAAAAACCAGACATAAAAAAACTTCAGGCCAGTATTATCAGAAAAATCAACTTCATATATCCACAAATGAAATACCAAATAATAAAGAATTTACATGCATGTATACTTACAAAGATGGAGCATATTTATCCATTATTATTATTAATATTCGGCTAGATAAATAGATTTTATTAAATGGCAGCCTTAAATGCTATTCTATCTTTATCCACTGATACTTTTTTTTAATGCAATCTCATGTCTATAAAACATTTATTCCAAATCAAGTAAATGTGCTTGTTTTATTATAGCTAGATTATAAAAATTGTTAACCACAAGTGGGGAGTCGACATGCCCTAACGATCTGAAATGGAGGACTCCAAAGGAAGGCTCCGCTGCAGTAGCCCATGCGGGAAGGGCAAATGGTTAGGTATAATCTACTGCCACGACTCTCAGGGCTGACTGATGAGATGCTGAAAGGTGATTCCAGTCACCCCTGGGAAATGGTAAGGGAGGTATAGTCGGTAGGGGGTGAGAGCTACACTATTTCATGGTCGCCACGGCTCCATGTTCAGTTCCCACATAACATTATACTAGGTCAGGGCAGTTAGCGTCCTGGCTTTGAGCCCTACACACCCTGCGAAGAGCCTGTAGGGAGTGCGTCAGCGCATTCCTGCCCTCCGGTCAAAAAAAACAAAAAATATTATAAAAATCAATTTTAGCAACATAAATGAAGTGATGAGCGATACTGATAAATTATGATGACAGTTCATTAATTGAGCTGAAATAAATATTTACGTTTCAAAATTTTGATTTTCCTGAAATTTTCTGCTTTTATTGACATCCAGATCAATTTTGAATACTGCTACACATTATACGAGTACTTGCACCTGACTATATAACTGTACCACAATACAATGAAGCAATCAACAGTAGATTTATTATAAAGGAATGCTGTTGGTCCAGTTATGTGGCTGGACATAGGTGATTTTGGCGACGAGCCACGGTTATTTTCTTAATATGGAGTTTGCATTGTGGCATAGCTCTGGCAGGGCAGTGACTGCCTTTTAGGCTTGTGCTGCTTTGCTGTAACATCGGTAGGAATATCAGGCTTGGCATCGCTGCGGTCGGTTCGTTTGTACGGGCGGCCTTGGTGATGTTGGATCTGATGTGGGCTAAGATATGCCAAGAAGAGAATGTCACGTGAATGTGGTTCTTTTTTGGGAGGTATTAGCCACTGTTCTGACCCTTTGTGAATGCATATCGCATGTGTAATGTTGTTATAAGTCAAAATTTTGATACTTCGAGCACCGTTTTGAATGGGAATCTCCAATCAACTTGATTGTTGCGTATATAGCATTCAAAGTCACATGGGTAGTTGAATAGTCGCATGAGTAGATTGATTTAGAATAGTTGCAAGGTTTTGTGCTTCCGCGCAGCGGTTATATAGTTTTAGGGCTACGTGTAGGTCAACCTAAGCCTACAGCGAGGGCGTTTGCTGGTGAGATATCTTACTCTGATGCTAAATGGCTCATGACTGAGATATGCAATCAGTACGAAAGTCAGTAAGTCGACTCCTGGTAAAGCCCCTCAGGGCTAGGTATAGGAGGGGTGGTGTGGCGACCAGAATCATCACTTGGTGGGTGTCTTCCCGTACGAGAGTTGGGATGCAAATCAATGCTCTGAATCCATGTTTACATAAAATTAAAAAATTTTTGGGACTTTTTAATAATCATTAATAACCAATCAAAATAAAATAAATGTAAAGTTAGTAGGTTTTTGTAAGATAATACAAGGTAAATTTGAAAGAAAACATCCTTTCATTTGTCAACCAAGAAATATGCTGTTAAAACAATTTGATACTTATGTAAATTTATCGATTTAATTTATCTCTTCAACATTATCAAGTTTTTTTTTTTTTAATAATATAAACTCGTGCTTCAGTGGTGTTAAAAATGACCTTTAGGAGTATAGATCATGTTTGTATAAATACAAAAAAATCATATTTCTACATTCCCGTCATAAAAACATTTTAAATCATGTTACATGTCACATATTAATCCTACAATAAAAAAAGATATTAACATTGAAAACAATGGTAATACATAACTTACCTCTTCTTTAATCTCAATTTTATCTGATATATCACCAGAACCATCGATCTACATAAACAAAAAAATAAATAAATAAAGAATCTTTAAATTTCTTTTTAATAAAATATAATAATTATTAAAAGAAATGTTAAATGGCATTAATGATTGTATTCATTAATAAATCTTATCAGCACGCAGTACCTGAAATCGTTTAACTTAATGATCTAACAAGAGTCATTGAAAAAGTCTTTGATGTTCACATTTTACGGTATCTTATCATTATTTCGCAGTAACCAAATAGAATCGAGATCTCTCAAATCGGTCAAAAAGCAACTCCTCCTTCACTGAATTAAACCAAACGTGGACTGCCTTTTTAAAACTTGCTATCCTCAGCACGGACTCAATAGGGCCAGACTTATAACCACAGAATCAATAGCGGGAGGAAAAGTAATCGAGGATAAAATAACAGATTAGTATTGAGAAAAGCTAATATACCCTCAAGCCAAGATAAATATTTTACTTGGAAAAAAAAAATCAACCTCAGAGATGAAGAAATTTTTTCATGCAAATAAAAGAATGCTCTTCATCACTGATTTTCTGTTTACTTATTTTAATTCACACACACACACACACACAACAAATTGTTTTTTCTCTAAAGATTAAAAGCCATATAAAGACTAGGTACAAGATTTCTATGAAAATATTGTGCCAATCTCCGGAATTGTGTGGCATTAGAATTCAAATTTGAACTATAGATTGTTTGTCTTTTTAAAACTTGCCATTCTCAGCATCGACTCAATAAGGCAAGACTTATAACCACAGAACCAATAGCAGGGGGAGGGGGAGAGGATAAAATAACAGATGAGTATTGAAAAAAATTAATCTACCTTTAAGACGACTATAGTATATAGACCAATAAATTACTTGGAAAAAAATTCAACCTCAAAGATGAAAAGATGTTTCCATACAAGTAAAAGAACATTACATCGCTGATTTTCTATTTATATATCTTAATTCACACACACGCACGCACACACGCAACAAATAACTTTGTCTCTAAAAATTAAAAGCCATATAAAAACACGTACAAGATTTCTACAAAAATACTGCGCCCTTCTCCGGAATTATGTGCCATTAGAATTCAAAAAACTGAACTATAGATTGTTTGGCCAGATCCGAACTGAGTGTGTTCATTAGATCCTTATATTTTGAGAATTCCAAAGGTGTTCTAAACGTTTATAAAAAACAAGAAATGCAGTTTACCGTTTAATATATATTCTCCGGTGGGAGAGGCTGGCTGAATGATTTTAATTCAGTCGGATACTTCAATATATTACTTTAATGTACAGGGGTATGATGAAAAAAATTCCTTTAAGAATCCTAAGCTAATTATCAGCTGACTCTTTAACCTGCGGTAAATGTGATCTGAACTTTCACTAGATTATGAATGGGATTTGTGTGCTGGAGAGAGAGAGATCTGGAGGAATATTACGCCAACCTATTCTCCCGATCTCGCCCCAAGCGACTTTTTCTTATTCCCACAACTCAAAAAACGTTAATAGGTCAGAGATTTCATAACAAAAATGAGATTTTAAATGCAATCTGGTGAGTTCTACAATGACAGCCTTTGAAAAGTAAAGAAATGTATAACTCTGGATGGTGACTCTGTACAAAAATCTTAAGAAAAAATAAAAATCAAGTATCTATCATGATAGTTTTTTTTATAATAATTAAAACTTTATGCACCCCCCTATTATACAGGGTGCGGCAGTCAATCGGGCGATTTGGCAACAGCGCTTGTGTTCGTTTGGCTGGAGTGGGGAGAACGATG
>JAAAKQ030277843.1:0-10503 GCA_010016005.3 Zanna intricata | reverse complement strand
TCTCAAGTTCCCTAACCACTCTGTCACGCGCAAAATCATACCGGGGACAGACGTACAGCACATGGCTAACATTGTCCGGAACCCTACATTCCGGGAAAAGTCCTTATACAACAAGACGAAACCTAGCCAAGTTATCCCGAAAATTAGAATGTATCATAATTATACAGTTCATCATTGTATGAAAATAAAATAAATTATAAATTTAAAATAATTTCATTGTTATTATTATTATTATTATTATTTTTATTACAAATAGAGCTTACAAACTTACATATCTGTAAGGGATTCTTAGGATAATTATAAGGTATAATTTTAGTCATTCACTCTTAATTTTTACAGAAATTTTCCTTGCCACATAATTATCGGCTATCACAGCTATGTTGATTATACTCGTATTTATTGAATAAGCCAATGGAGTAAATTTACATCGTTAGTGTAAATTATCTACAGAATATTAAATTGCAAAGGTTATTAATATTACAGTAGAAAATTAATAGTTTCAGTTAAATATATACAGCTTATTATAAGAGTGAATGACTAAAATTATTCCTTATAATTATCCTAAGAATTCCTTACAAATATGTAAGTTTGTAAGCTCTATTTGTAATAATAATAACAATGAAACTTTTTTAAATTCATAAATTATTTTATTTTCATACAATGATGAACTGTGTAAATTATGATACATTTTAATAGAGGTGAATAAAAAATGTAATAGATTACAACAAACTTAAAAAGAAAAACAAATTTCAAATAATGTTTGTTAATGTAAAGTTGTTACCGATTTTATTTCCAATATTCTCTCGAACACGATAAAATTGTTACTGTAGATCTATTTTTGTAGTGAACTCGGCAGCTGTAACATTAATCAATACATCATTGAAAAACAACTCCCGACTACAAACCCTATAAGTAAAACTACAAATAGTATAATGGTAAATTAATAAATTTACATCGCAAGTGTAAAACAGAGATAATGAAATTAATGCATGAATTTCATGCAAATATTAAATAAAATAGTTTCGTTTTCTGACTGTTTTAAAGAAGAAATTTGTGTTTTAAAGGACAAATTCGTGTAAAGGCAGATACAAACTGAACTTGTATAAAAATGACTCGGTTTATCTAATTAACACCTAAAATAATTAAATTCTTCGAAGAAGAATCTGTTAAAAGCTTCATTTTTTATCTCATCAAAAGAACAACAGCAAACATAATAAAGCCTTTAAAAACAGGTTTAACAAAATCCGTATTTTAAATAAACTACAATAAAAGACAAATTTAATTAATAAACTAATAATTTTATACAGAAGCTGAAAATAGATTTATGCATTACTCTAATCCCTTCCATTTATCGAAATTCTTTAACAAAGTTACAAATTCTAGACTCTCCATATTTACCCTCCTCTACGTGCTGAATCCTCTAATACCTTTACTTTCCCAAACATTACAATATATATTGCAAACATATGTATATATATGCAGAACTTTTGTTATATATATATATATAAATAACAAAAGTTCTGTAAACAGTACACCTCATTCATTTTGCAAAAACTTTAAACGTCTAGTTTGCAACGAAATTAAATTAATAAACAGGTATTTAATTAAAGCTACAAAACAGAATTTTCAATGATAATTAATGATAACAAGCCGCTGTATAAAATATAATATCGTAAGTAATATTTTCCAGTAAAACCGGATATTACTGACTAGTAATATCGTCCCAGAATTTTTATTTCACTGTAAAGTGTCCGAAAGGAATACATTAAAAAAAAATCATTGCAAGAATATTTATCAGTGAATAAAAAAAACTCCCGATGATGTAATGCAGTAAGAAAACGGATCACAGAAACAAAATTTAGACTTAAAGAAAAACTAAATGCAAAAAAATGTAACATCTTATGCGTAGCCGATCACATACATGCACTAAATGGTAAGAGGGGTCAGGAATACGTCGCGATAAGAATGGAATGGAAGGGACTTAGCAGCGGAAACTCCCTCGGATGCACCTCTCCCCACTCAACCAATATCTAAGAAAGACGGCAGTAGCCATTTTGAAATGGAACATTCTATCATTAAAAAAAAATTTTTACAAATAGCCTTTCTGCCTAATAAAAAGGAAACCTACAGCAAACTTTCATAAAAAACGGAAAAAGCGTTTGGACGTAACTGTGTCCAAACACAAAGTACGATTAAAACAGGATCTCGCATCAAATATTTTACTTTCGTCAGATAATAGCGGCTAACACGATCCTATAATTAGACTTCTGTAAAAGAAAAAAAAAAAAATATATATATATATATAAACGAAAGTCACTCAATAATTAAATAGCTGTGGAAACAAAACGATTGGTAAAAGGGTTATAACACTTTCAGAACAGTAATTCAGTAAGCCTGTGATGACATTTGATCAGCTGTTTGAATAAAATTGATTTGTTTATAAGCTCTAAATCTCGTTTTGAGCTTGATGGCGAGTCCTCTTGAAATTTACGAAGTAGTTACAACAACATGCAGGGATCCATTTTTTCATTATGAAGGTGAAAAACCAGTAAATATTTACTCCCGTACGACCAATATGAAAAAAGTTGTATGAACAGCAGATTGGTTTTCAATAAGGCAAGGTTTTTTGCAAGGTATCCTGTGATGAGACTTAGATTCACCATTATGAACCGGAATCAAAAAGACAGACCGTGAATTAGAAGTACTCACACGAGCTCACCTAAAAATTCCGTACCCAACCATGGGCAGGAGAAATCATGATTACAATTTTTTGGGATGCAAAAGGCCAAGTTTTTGTAGATTTCTTGAACAATTTTTTCAGTAAACAGTAAACAAGCCTATTACTGTGACATGCTTATTTAAACTTGCAGCGTTGAAAAACTCCCTGGATCTCACCGCAAAGGCACCATTCTGCTTCACGATAACGCATAACTAAGTAACTCGAGAAATATTAGGAAGCACCCCCATGTATTCCTGAATAGATCCCATCGGATTTCCACTTGTTTGGTTCACTCAAGGAAACCAATACGTGGTAAGAAATTTAATTTGTCTTTAATTATTGACTGACCTTCATATATAATTAAGCGGCAGTCGCATCTTACGCTTAGTGGTGGATTTTCCGCTGACATCAGGTACCGTGAATGGCTCTCATATGTCCTATCCGCAATCGGCAGAGGACCACATTCTCACGGCGGATTTTCTTGTGGGCGGAATCCCATGGCAACACAGTATCCTTGATATAACGAAGTTTATTGTCTACTGTGGCAAACCCAATCATCTTGCCACTTTGCGCGAAATACGAGTTTTACACAGTTGATAAAGTCGGATGTAGTAGCACGGGTAGTAAAAGAGGGTAGAGGATACATGTGTCTTTAACAGCGGAATCTGCGCGTTCGTTACCCGGAATCCCCACGTGGCTAGGGATCTAGCAGAAACTCACTTGTGGGTTGCGATGGTTCGACTCAGCTATTGCGTTGTAGATTTCGATGATTTCGTTGTAAATAGGATTCTGGAATAAAAATTTTCTAAGAATAGGAGAGCACTACACGAGTCGCTGCAAATAAGGATATTTCGGTACTTAGGGTTGATGATATTCAGAGCCTTATTTATAGCATATAGGTCAGCAGTAAACACACACGTAGTAAAAGGTAGCCAAACATATAAGTTCTATAATTGACAACAAATGCGCAACCAATGGTATCGTTCTGTTTCGACTCAACAGTGTACACTACTGCGTCTGGGTTTATCTTGGAGAGGATATAGTCGAAACAGTTACTGGAAGACAGTACATGATGGTAGATCCTGATGATGATTCGTTACTGTACATCGTAAGGTCAAACATAAAATGTATAATGTTGATTCCTCCAGAGGAATACGTATCCAGAGGATACGTTGGAAAAATAACTAAGAACTAACGCCGAATTAAAATTACTTCATTTTTTAGATCATGGTGATTATTTGTAGCGAATAAAGAATGTCAAGTCAGATCAGATTCGAACCTGGAATCTCTGGAAAAAGATTAGGAACTCTACCGTTCCGCCACGGAGAACGGAACCTTATAAGCACAGACAACCATTTTTACGCCTATCTCCCAACAGGGATATTTTGTTGGAAAAAGATCAGACAGTAATTCAAATGAAATAAATGCTGTCTAGCAGCAGCTAGGCTAACAATTTCTTCCTAAATGCCATCCGCAAGCTATCGTAGTGTATTACAAACCAATTGAAACATTTAAGAAAGTAACACCATTAATTTCAGTAAGCTGCTAAAATCTTTGTCAAATTATAATTCGTTTGATTCCAAGGGACGACCCCATACAATTTAATTTTAATTTGTGCAGTCTTTCATCAGTTCAACTCAGACATGTATGTAATACATATAATTCTCATTCAACCTCTGAAGTAATACCTTACGGTAGTTCTGGAGGATAAACAGAAAAAAAAAAGAATAAGAATGATAATTTCCAATCGTTATGAAACAACCATAAAATACAACCAATTTTATAGCGTGCGGGATATTTTAAATTAGGTGAACCAAGAAATTATCCGTAAATTTTTGCATTTAGATAAAATAAATTAAAGTAAGCATACATTTTATTCCTGTGAATTCACTACGCCTACCGTAATATAGTTTTTTGTAAGCACATATATGAGTCTATGCATAACCGGGTTAGAAGAATATAAAAAAAAATTGACTAAGTAACAAATTCAGTTTAGAGTTGACAAAATTTGTTCTAATCAAACCTTTTAATATTTCTATTAAAAAAAAAAAAATACACTCAAACTCTTCAAGTATTAATCAATTTATACTTTTAGTTCGTCTTACTTTTATGTATAACAAAATAAGAGTGTTATGACGTCAAACCAAAATGATCTAATTGTAATATTCCTAGAATCAGGATTACGAAATTTTTTAATTTTGTAACCATTGTTTATACAGAATAATTCAGTTGTTGATGTTAACCTGATGTTAACCAAAAGAGAAAAAAAATATGAAATGTAAACTTCAAGCATTTTTAAGCACTTTAAAAAATTATACTGTTATTGACAGTTAATAAAGAAGAAAAAACCTGGAAGTAAAAATTCATTAACTAGAGGAACTAAATGTTGTCTATTAGCGAATATATTTATAAAATAAATAAATCGTTTGGTTGTTAATGGTTTATTTTTATATTTTTTCCATTCCTAAAATTTTTTTTTTTTTTTTTAATTATTATCTTATTTATAAAATAGAAAATCTAACTAGTCTCACAACTATTTTTTTCTTTAACCACATATTTTGTAATAGAATAAGACTGCAGTAAATATGTTTGAATTAGAATTAGGATCTTAACGGATGAAAATATCAACATATCAAAGATATACTGAAAATTATTTTTATCACGCTGATTTACGAAGTTAAACATTTTAAAGTTTACATAATTTTTTTTTATCTATTAATTTGATGAAAGGTACATTTTTGGCATAAATTGTATGTTATAAAAAGATACTTTTAAAACAGCTTTTTAATTAAAGCCTTACTTTAAACGTCTTTAAACACAAGGTATGTCTCCCCACTCGAATAAAATTATTTATTTACTGTGTTCAACCCTTTACAAAACGAAAATTTTTTTTTACTAAAGGATCGATTTTGATGGTCATCTAGAAAAAAAAGTATTTCTCCGATTGTCCAGTTTAAAGTTCATCCATAACATAACTAGAATATATTTTTAATCGAAAACTTATATTTCTGTCTTATAATATACAGCCTTAAAGGCACACAAGTATCTTTAAAAATTATCTGTCACTGTAAATCTTTAATATCTGATTGTCAAAGTACTAAAACATAATCTTTGGTTAATTTAATATACAAATATTTTCGCTCAAAAATGAAGCAAGATTAACTTCCGCACTGGAGAAAGCCTTGAGCTCATGCCCGGTTCCAGTCTCGCTCTGTTCATTCCATCTTTTTACTTCTTTGTACGAAGTTCAAGTAAATACTGTAACTGCAAAAAATTTCGGTATTCAGATTTCTACGGAAACATCCATTTCCATCATCCCTGAATCCATTTTTATTAGTTTCGTCAATGACGTCTGAACGTACGTAGGTACGTATCTCCCATAACTCAAACACGATTAGTGGTAGAATGTTGAAATTTTGGATTTAGGACTGTTTTAACATCTAGTTTTGCACCTCCCTTTTGATTGCAATCGATTGAACTAAAGCTCCAAAAAAGCCAAAAATCTTAAACAAATTTGGATTTTGAATTTTTTCTTAACTGCAGTAATAACCCCTCATTGAGGGCTTTTTAATAATATATCTTAAGTCAAGGGCAGCCAACACTTTTTGTCTCCGGGCCGGATTGGAAAGAAAACTTTTTCACAGGCCGAACGAAATATTAAAATTAAAAAATGTTAAATACAAAAACGATTCATTTAAGTAAACAAAATGTTATTATGAAATAAATGTAAGAAAATAATTTTATAACAGAAAATAATAATTAATAATCTTTAAAATAGTAATATACGAGTAATTAAATCTTTAAAGTAATTTTAATCGCGAAAAATTTTCGCGGGCCGCATAAATTCATTACGGAGGCCGGATCCGGCCCGTGGACCGTATGTTGGCCAAGCCTGTCAAAAGTGGTACTTATTTTCAATGGTTCCAGATTTATAGCAAAATCAAATTTTAAGTAATGAAATATTTGGATCTTACAAGGGAAGGCACATCGGTTCGAATCAGACTTCATCTCCTCTTTTTTTTTTAACTTTTTTTAATTTAGCAATATTTATTTATTTATTAGTAATTAAACCCGTGATTGTAAAAAAAATTATAATACATAATAATTCAATAAAAATAAAATATGAAAAGAAATCGTAAGTTATCAGTGAAATAGAATTTTATGGACTTTTAAAATGTGTATATGTAATTTAATAGGCATTATTTCATGAGTGTGTGCGCGCGCGCGCGTGTGTGTGTATGTAACTGATTTTTTGAAACATCTGATTAGTTATTATTAATTGAAAATTATAATTTGAATCATATTACTTTTGGATTTTCTTACAAGGAAGTCATATGGTGTCCATATCAGATTTTTCTATTGTATCAAAACACAGGAATTAAATTAATATTAAACAAAAAACTTGCAACGTTTTAAATGAAGCAGGCTATAAAAAACACATAAAAACGAATTAAAAAATAATATCGTGCAATTTTTCTTTAAATTTCTACTACTTTTTCTACTTAGCGCTAAATAAAAGGTTTATTACATTGTTAGCAGTTGTTTTTAACTTGTCGCCAACCTTTTACTACTAGAATTTAAAAATTAAAAAAAAAAATATTATTTTACTTTAGATTATTACCTACAGATGTAATTTGCAAAGAAACATTGAAGCTGATTTTATTTTATTGAAGTTTACTTTATTTCGAAGATTATTTTCTTAATTAACATTTTTTTCTGACCTTAAAGATTTAACTCTATATAAAAAAGAGATAGATACGTGATTACGTAATCTATGTGTTAAGAAAAAAATGAAAGGCAAGGCGTTACGCGATAAATATCTTAACCCAAAGGTAGACTTTTCTGATACCCATTATGTAGAAAACGATGTTTCGATATAATTGTGCAGAGCAATCGAAAACCGAACACAATTTTATCTCCAAATCGTTAAAACTGTTTCTATGATTTTTTAGCCAAAACAAACACAAAACTCATGGGAAAGAAGGAATCAAGGATAAAGAAATGAACACTGAGAAAAGTAAAAACTGATAAACAGCACTGGACTAAACAAAAAAGCGAGATTTCCAAAGGAAACTAACAAATCCACTCAAAGGAATGTTTGGTGGGCTTCTTCAAGATACAAATGTTCAATATATTGAATGTGTATACACACACGCGCGCACACACACACACACACACACACACCGAATTCATCTCAATAATTACTCAGGATATCGGTTTACCTTATAAAGATAAGAATCTCAACAATTCTCTCCTCACCGGCTGAAATAAGCTTCAACAAACTGCAATCACCCCGAAGACTAGTTCAGATTTTCTTAAGGAAAACATTTGACATTTTTGGACAAGAGTTCCGGTTCCATTATGACAGAAACTAACAACATTTATAATTTATTCGCAGAGAGTGCATTTTAACAGAAGAGTTCAAGGAGAGAAAACTTGTAGAAACTATTTTATTTTTTAATAATAAAGATATCCACCACTTTTATGCATGGCGTAAAAAATTAATGAAAAAAGTATTTTAAAACTAATTTTTTTCTTTTTCTGTTTATCATCCGAAATCACCGTAAGATATTAACTTCAGAGGATGATATGTATGAATTTAATGAAGTGTAGTCTTGTACAGTCTCAGTTCGACCATTCCTGAGATGTGTGGTTAACTGAAACCCAACCACCAAAGAACACCGGTATTCACGATCTAGTATTCAAATTCCTATACAACTAACTACTAGGATTTGAACCTTAGAACTCTTGACTTTGAAATCAGGTGATTTGCGACGACGAGTTAACAACTCTTTTATTTTGTGTTTAGCCTCCGGAACTACCGTAAGGTATTACTTCAAAGGATGAATGAGGATGATGCGTATGAAGTGTAATCTCGTACAATCTCAGGTCGATCACTCCTGATAAGTGTGGTTAATTGAAATTCAACCATCAAAGAACACCGGTATCCACGATCTAGAATTCAAATCCGTATAAAAATAACTACCTTTACTAGGATTTGAACCTTAGAACATTCGACCTCGAAATCAGCTGATTTGCGATGTCGCGTTAACCACTAGACCACTAGGTGGGCAACGATTTAACAACTAGACCAGCCCAATGGGCTTTAAACTACTTTAAATGTTGATATTTTATTAAAATCCTAAACGTAACCTAGATGTAAGCAATTGCAGAGGATATTTTATTAAAATTTACTTGTTAGGATTACTTATTAAAAAAAAATATAAGGTTAAAAACAGAGGAAATAAAAATCAAAGCAAGTATTTAGAGAAATACAGACTCTTTTGCAAGTTTTTTAACCTACATGACAGATAAAAACTGTAATCTGATCGATCAAGGTTTTATTTTTTAAACAAGCAATAATGTGTGGGTATCTCAACTAGCTGATCGATATTCATCTTATTACTACATCAATACGAATTAAAATATATACATACATATGTATAAAAAAATATAAAGTTATATACACACAATAAAAAAAAAAAATTAAAAAATATATATTTTTACATATATAAAAGATTAACAAGTAACAATATGAAACATGAAAAGTAATAAATTTAAAAAAAAAAGTATTTTGTATTTCTCGTCAGCAAAATAGATTGTAGAAATAACCTGAAGTGATTCATAAAAATATTGTTTAAAAAACTATTTATCCAAGAAACCACACATCACAACGCTATACAAGTTTTTTTTTTTTACATTAAAAATTGCATCGTCAGACGTAAATGAGTTAAAAAACTGCTTTAACAATTATGATAAAATATTTAAAGAAAATGAAAACAAAAAGGATATTAATAGTATTCCATATTTAAAAATAACTAAAACAGAAAAAACATCAAATAATGTTTAGCAATTATTTCCGTAATTTCCTCATGAGATCATTAAGTTTGTCGTGATTTTTATGCTAAATGGGCTAACAGAAATAAACTAGCATTAATTATCTTGATTTATTAATAATTAATTGTATTTTTATAAAATACTGTGTTAAGTATTTTATTAAAAATAAAATAAAAAAAAATAATTTTAGTTAAGTGAAAAGTTATTAAAATCAGATGTAAAATTTTAAACAGTCCATTAAAATAATCGTAGATGAAACCGAATGAAAAGTTTTGTATTTCTTCTTTTTTTCATAAAATATAAAAACCATAGAACTGACCATCTACATTTTGATAAAAATAGCTCGTTAACTTAGTTCAAGAGATTTATAAAAATATTAATTACTCTATACAAAATAAATAATTTTTTAATAACGGATTAAAAAAAATAAATAAAAAATCTGGCAGCAACGATCTACACTACCAGAATTTTCAAAATCATTTCACAAAGCTTAACAATTAACTCGTTCCCACCGATATTATAAAAATAATTTTACTTTTACACATTTTGAAAAATTGTTCAAATTTATCTGGTTGCGTAAACGTAAACATAGAAAGTGACTTAAAAATTTAACTTCCACATCTATAAAAAAAATTACGTCGATAGGTTGAAACAGCAAAAGTTTAAAATCCTTACAGAACCTCTTGTACTCGCAAGGCTTACTATTAGCCTCTACTTTGTATTAAAAGTTGAAAACTTTGTTCGCATCCTTAAATTGTTGCAAAAATTGTTCGCATCCTTATTTGGAGAAAAAAATACAAAACTTTTAAACTAATTGACTGTAACAGGAAGACAAATTAGCTTGCGACTAGCCACTCACGGGTCTCGGACAACCTCTCTCTTTATCTGTTTAGCCTCCAGAACTACCGTAAGGTATTACTTCAGAGGATGAATGAGGATGATGTGTA
>JAAAKQ030277832.1:0-10503 GCA_010016005.3 Zanna intricata | reverse complement strand
ACACACACACACACACACACACACACACACACACACACAATGTGCGCTCAAATAAAAATGTTTGTAACTATTTGTTTATAAATTATTCTTCTAAGAGTTGTTATACATACATAAGGACATGTGTGTGATAATACATATATATTTTAGTTCAGTTTATTTTACAAACAATATCTGATGCCAGAGAAACTTAAAAAATATTTATTTAATATGATAATTATTTTTAGTGCAAGTAATATAAACACATAATATGTTCAAACAAGTTAACTGAATGTACTCACAAAAACATGTTTCTGAAATCCATGAAAGTTCTCAGTACTGTCCTGAAAACTATAAATGTGTACAGAAGTATACATTTATGTCTACATATTTACAGTAATATATATATATATATATAAATGCCAACAGTTGAAATAATTTTTAATAAATTAGTTTCTCTAGATTACCAAAGTTATATAAAATTTTGTGTAGTTTTCATTTGGTTGGATAAGTGCATACTGATGGCATTGTTTTAGTTAATGACTACAGTAGTAAAAGCCTTAGTAAAAAATTGCTGATTTGCTAATCATGAGTCACCATTAAAGTATGTCATTTTATTATATAAAATAATGAAGTTATTCTATGTAATAACAAGATTATTCTTTAAAAATTCTGATTATGGTTATTAATTTTTTTTTAACAATATGTTAATCTTTAAAATTGATTGAATTCAACTTTTTGAGTTGATTTATTATTATTATTTTTTTTTTTAAATAAATATTAAACAAAAAAATACCTCTCATAGTAATATCCTAGCAGAACAGTGATCTACAAAGTAGTTGTATTTAAAACTATTTTTTTTTGCTTGTTTCTTCAATGAAAATGATTTAAAATTATTAACTTTTGAACAAAAATTCACCATTTAAGTCACAACATTTTAAGTCACTTTAGTGACCATCTTTATTGACTTTACCAGACAATTTCCAGACTCACAGAAGGTGGTTGTTAAAGTGATCTGAAAATGTTGTATTAATACATTTTGTTAGTTTACCGTTTCAAATGTTTATAGTTTTAATAAAACAAATAAGATAAAATACTATTATTCACGTAAAGGAGTTAATTTAATTGCTGAAATGGGTCGATCTAGATCATCATATAAAATATTAGATTTTAACAATAACATTTACGTCTCAAGACAAATTATAATCATATAAATGTATTTAATGTGTTAGGTCCTTCACTCTTATTATTAACAAGCCTGTATCATTGTCAAATAATATTTATTAATTTTTAATAGGTAAAATGACTATTTTTATAATTACTTGTTTTCATTGCTATTAATAAACATCAGTCTTTAACCTTGTAACTTTGTTATAAATTAGTGATAGTTATAGTAATTTTTTAAATACCTGTAAATTACACAATATTGACATTCATTACTATTATTTATTTTTCTATCGTCCATGAATAGTGTAGCAAAAAGGTTTCTAATAATTTATTTGTTTTTATAAAATGATGAAAATATTTTTTGTCGGGGATAAAAGATTAATTTAAATTAAAAATGTTTAATTATAACATTAATAATAATAAACTCAACTGAATATGAATACTGCAATTACTGGAGCTTTTGTAGTGAAACTATTAAACATTTTTCTCTTCTGTATCTCACCTGAAACTTATTCAATATTTACCAATTATTGGCCATGAATGCTGGTGGTACAGAGAGAGAATGGTTGCCTTCCTATATGGGAAGGTTTAAGATTAGGGTGGATCAAATTATATCGTAATTCTATCGACTCATCAATACTATTTTCTAGTTATCATTCAGTTGTCATTCAATTGTTACAATTAATCAACAATAAATCATAATCTGGTGATTTAGAGGTACATCAAAAAGCTGTAATTAGACTAAACACAAACAAGCGATGCCTATTGACCCTACTTCAGTAAAGATGTACTAGATATCCAGGGAATTCCAGAGAATCATATAAATTAGTCTATTAATTTACTGAATCACTGGCTGAACAGTACAAGAATTAAGTATTTTGTTATACTTTTTTCCCCAAAATACATATTTTAAAAATTATGACCTATCCCCAAGTATCTTGGTCAGTTTAATTGCTTTATCATTCTTTTTCCTATAACTTTTCATTTCTGGGTCCCTTCCTTTTTAAACATTATTAGCATTTCAACCTCCCTAATGTATTGTATTGTCATTTATTTTCCTAATGTTCGTAAAATAATAATAAATTTGTGAACTTATGTGAACTATTTTTATCTACGTTAATAATTTATTGTATGAACATATTTAATTAATTTTATTAATATTATACAACATCTAACGATTCGCTATATGCCGATTGAATTTTTAATTTCTCTTATACAATTCGTGATTAATATGATTACATTATTTGAATATTTTATTATATATATTTATTTAATTATACTGCTGGGACAATAGTTTCATTATAGAAAATCAGACAAGTGAATAATAGTTAACTTATTAAAAAATGTTACTAATAAATAAAAAATTTAAAAAAATAAACAGACATTTATTTGCAGCATAAAATTAATAATAATCACACTGCTCCAAGTTTTTTTGCTCAAATTAAAATCAAAGGTACATTAATCTATTTTTCTATAATTATCTATAAAAAATATAGTAATATTCAATTTAAAAAATATTTGGCAAATAAACCAAGTAATACAACCGACAAAAAAAGTGAGATGATGGTGTAACTGCAGAACAGTCAAAATGTCATCGTTTAAAATAAAAGCTGTATTTTATCTTGGTATAAATAAATTGTAACTAAAAAAAATTCAAATAATATTTTAAAAAAAATTAATCTGTATTATTAAATTGTTTTACCTAGGTAAAAAGCGCGTTAGTGCCTGCTCTAATGGTTACTTCGCCACAGATAAAAAGACTAATTGCCATCCCTTAAGAATATATTACATATTTTTTAAATAAAGGTACATACTTTTTTTTTTTTTAATAAAAATCAAATAATTTTATTTAAATTTTAATAAAAGCATATATTTAGAAAGAAACATATAACATAATACTGATAATCAAGCATTACAAAACAGTTGAAATTAAGAAATATCTGTACCTAGTCACAAATAGTTAACAATATAAGTTTTTAAATTTTTAAATTCTATTAAAAATTTGTCTTATTGCACAAACAATCAAAATGCCATTATTTTGAAAATAGAACAAGGTAACATCAACTACGTTAAAATCGCAAAAAACTTTTATTTCTTACTTTCAGTTCTGCAAACCTTTTTTTTTTTACATCTTTTAAGTTTATGTGATCAGCAATTTCATGCTCAATTGCCAAAATGGCCAAACATTAATTTGATTTTGTGTAATAGTTAAATATAAAAAGTTCTTAATTAGTTTTAACTTAAACAAACTCCTTTCACCACTTGCTATAGTTATTGATATTGTTAACAATATTCTTAAAACATAGTAAGGTTTGGGGCAAAATTTACCTACCTATAGATTTACTTACATTTAAAAATTAAGAAATCACTGAAGTAAATTTTATGAATTTCCACTTGTTATCACTACCGAGTAATAGCATGAATGATGCTATTGTGTAGTGAAACCGCTCTTTTATAATTAGGGGTAATAAGTAAGTCTATGCATGTTCAAACAAGTTCCAACAGTGTTCTTTACTAATTCTGTGTTAAGTTTTCAATAATAGTGTAAATATTTGTAGCTTTTAGGAATAAAAAATATAAATACGCTGCGCACGTAAATTTTTGGGTATTTAACACATCAATACTTTTCTCACACTTACAGCCAAAATGGTATCCCTAAATTTTGGTACCCTGGACAAATGTCCAGGTTGCCCGCCCCCTAGAGCAGGCGTTGCCTAGATAACTCTTTAACATCAGATCTAAATTTAACGATTCATCTAAATTAAGTGGCAGTCTACTGTAACATTTCACCCTTACATTAATTGGATTTATTTTGAAAACAGCTGATCTTTGTCTGAGCAATTATTGTATTTGTTAAATCTAGTTGAATATGTATCTATATTTTTAAGATTATATTTGTCGGCAAATATATGAAGAAGATTATTTTAAATAGCCTTAGGTAAAATGAATATGAGTTATACATGATGCCAAAAATGACCCAATTTTTGTATCATTAATGTTATTGATTTATGTTTCCCCAAGAATCTGTTTTTCAATTTTGAAATTGTAAAAAAATATATAAAATTGGAATTATTTGTGATTATATTTTCAATATTCTTTTCTGTTTGTATGCAATTATTCATAATGTATAGGCTGTATTAACAACGGTAAATCTTGCTATTCTCACATGGCATTAGGTATTTTCCATTCATAAGTTAACAGTTCATTACGTAACGAACGTAATGACGTTAACAGTTCATTAAAATTCATTAAGATGCAGATCGTAAGCTTCTACTTTATTCTGTTTCCATAATTTTTTCTTGAAAACCTTCTTCATGTTCATTTTCTTTTTCAGGTCATCCTTTACACAAACAATCATCTATTTCTCGGTCTCTAGATATTCTTAGTATATTTAATCCAATCTGTCTTAGAATCTATTCAATTCTTTCTAGCAAAGCTTTAAATCAGTCCTCGTATTACCACCTAAGCTACTATGCCGTGTTTCATGATTTTAAGTTTAATAATTCCTAAATATAAAGCACGTATGTATATTTAAATTTGGAGTTTGCAAAATATCAGGAAAAAAAAATTCCAGGTGTATTTATTTTTGTTTACATGTAGCATTTCTTTCTTTCTTCTTATTTTTACTGTAACAACCGAGAATATAAAATTATTAAAGCTATTTTTCATATTTTGATGCCCTTTCCGAAAACTCATTCACAGCCGGCAATCGGTCGGTGCTTTACATCTTTTTACCTATAGATGGATAACTGCTAACTTAATTATTTTTGGATAATTTAATTACCTGAAATTTAAATAATGGCTGCTGGATTAAATTGGAAATTCAGAAATTCCTTTTGCGGTATAGAGAAAAATAAATATTATTTTAAGAATAATAATCTTTTTTGAAAAATTCGTTTATCTTCGCTCAAAATTATATTATGTTGTTTGCGCCCATTAATTTCAATGCATGTATGCAAGCATATAAATATAATATTTAAACCTGGTATTTTGAAATATCATCGTACATTTCAATACGGTTGATCGAAAATATGAGTCTTCCGAAATTTTTTTTTTTACCAATTCCTTTTATTGAGGAAGGCTATTTGTTCATACTATTTATATTAAGAACTTTTAAAATATCATATTATATTTTATATTACTTTTAAAATATCAATATATTTTGTGTGCATTGCTCTAAGCAAGTATATTATTCTTTCATTCCTGGTTTGATTTAATTTTAACTCGCAGGTAAAATCTAACTGTAAATCACTATTATATATATTACAGTATCAGTCCATATCTAGAAAACTCATACCTTTTGAAAGATGTAGCTTTTGTCTAACCGGTTAGATTTCTTGGAACCTTCTAAAATTATTAACTTTATTCGAACAAAGTGTTAGAGAATCCTTTTGTTATATTATATTTTGTTGGAGTCAAAAAAAGAGTATAGTATGAAGCGAGTGTAATTTGCAAATAAAGAATTTTTTTTCTTTGGGCACTCATTCTCTGTACACACTTGAATAGTCTTTTATACATTTTCCGATGAGTTTGAAGTATCATTATATTAAAAAAATGAGTATTTTTGAACATTTTCAATCATTTTTATATTAAAATCCACGATAACAACAGATTATATTATTATCCGTTCATTAAACAAAATTATTGTTCAAAAAAAGGAAAAAATATAGTCTTTTAACTCAATTCGATTTTACGGCGGAGGCAAACGCACAGAATAAATTCTAATTACCCTGATAATTGGCAGTTAAATAATTTTCACTAAATATTCGCGACAGCGATTGCGATTTCTTGTAATTGCAATCGCGATAATATTAGCTGATCTATTAAGTAATAATCTCCGCAAATTTGGTTGTTTTTAACCAACATTTCTCAGTTTTTGTTATTTTTCTTGTTATTGCTATTTGTAATTTACGTAATGTAAAAAAATTATCGATACGGTTATATTTGCCTTAGTCAGAACAATAGAAATTTAGTTGCGATAACCCTGTTTTATCGTTTATAGATGAATCCGTGTAATTAGGCGTTAATTATTCAACTTAAATAATGAAAATCGACGCGTTATAAGAAATATAATAGCGTATTTATTTACTTCGAATAATCGACTAATTTTTGGTTTGCAGTAATTAATTTGTATTGAGAGAATATTTAAATATTTGTGTATGTATTATTTGTCCATAAGAAAAGTGTAGCAACTTCACGAAGGAGTTTACTTCACCTGGTTGTTTTATTTATTTTTTGTAAAACATGTGCTTGAAGAAAATTTATTACGAATCCATTTTTTACAATAAAAACTTTAGCTGTTAAACAGTTATTTTAAAAGTTATCAAAATTTCGATTTTCTAAACAAAATACAAATGAATTTTTTTTTTTTTTTTACTAGTGATTAGTTATAAATCATCATAAAAAAGCGCTGAAATTTCCCAGGTACATATTGCTAATATTGGACAAAAAGTTATGGAATTAATAAATTAACGAATTTTTTCATATTAGTTGCATTATGTCTTCATTGGCATCAAGAATGTCTTAATTTGCATCATTATTTCTTCATCAACAATCGCTTCCTTTTTTTTTTTGTAACCTTTGAAATTACATTTATTGCTGAATTAAAAAAAAAAAAAAAAAAAAAAAACAATTGAACATCTATATAAAAGTATCTTTTTTTTTAATTACTTTTCTGATGTTAATAGAATTTACGTTTTTATGAATGTAAAATAATCATAAAAAAATATTTCTTGTTAAATGCCTAATAACTAATCAGTTCTCGTTTTCCTTTCCCGGGTTTGAACCTTTTTTGATCTACGGATTTTCAATTATCGGCTGTTTTTTTTCAAGTAGCAAATATCAGTGAGGAATGATAAATAAAAGAAAAAAACGTTTTTTAATTGTTAAAGTGTTAAAAACATATTTAAAAAGTGTTCGTTTTGAAAAATTGATTAAAATGTTACATATATTAGAGATAAAATTAGCTGCGTTATTACAAGACGGATTGGCAGAAAGAGCCCATCGGACTGGTCTAGTGGTTAACTCGTCATCGCAAATCAGCTAATCTTGAAGTCGAGCATTATTAGGTTTAAATCCTAGTAAAGACAGTTACTTTTATACGGATTTGAATACTACATCGTGGATACTGGTGTTCTTTGGTGGTTGGGTTTCAATTAACCACACCTCTCAGGAACGGTCGACCTGACACTGAACAAGATTATACTTCATTTACATTCATACACATCATCCTATGAAGTAATACCTTACAGTGGTACCGGAGGCTAAACAGAAAAAGAAATAAAGGGTTGGCTTAAAAGAAAAAATAAATAATATTTACTGCTATTCATAGCACATTACGTCGCAAATTCATTTTTCTTGCGAAATTTACTGGAACGGCGCAAATTATTTAATGGTAACTTTATTTATTTAAAAACATAATTTTATCCGCGACGTAACGGTTGTTTTTTTCTTAACTATTAATTTACTATATATTCTATTCAATTGATCGTAACTGAAATATTAGTTTTTTTTTATTCCGGAATAAAAATACCATTTAATTGAAAAATAACCATTGATTAGAATACCGTTCGTTTAAAAACTACTAACGGAAGTGAATTTATTACATAGTTTTTATTTTTTAGAGCATATTAAAAAAAAAGATTATTCACATTTCTGACGGCCGTAAGTCAACATTTATCGAAAAATACTTTAAAAGGGTATTTTTCGTTTGTGTTTTTAAACTTTTTTTTAAGGTAATTCATTAATGAAGTGAATCGCATAGGTTAGTGAAAAATTATTGGGAATAAAGTAAGACCGTCCTCCACTTCTGTCATAAAGTGAGTCTTTATACTCAAACTCATCCACAAAGGAGCATCTAGTGATGCTTCAAACTCATCCACAAAGGTATAAAGCGATTAATATACTTAGTAAAGTAGTTCGTCATCGTCAGTTGTTCTATCTTAGGGCAGGTCCTCTCATGACTGGAGTAAACTGCAAGTCTCGATCTTCGGCTCTCTTGTTCGTTCAACTGTAACTTTCCTTTTCTTACCAGATGTCATCTGATATCTTCTTCTTCCTCCTTTTCTTCTTGTCTCCACCATTAGAGGGAATCCTCTAAGCATTCCTCAGCAGACAGTCACTTGTCAAGGTACGGCCAATTATATTTCCTCTTCTTTACAACGTCCATAGTTTTCGTTCCTTTTAAACTCTTTTTAGCTCTTCTTGATTTGTTATTCTATCTTCCCACTTCACACATTCTATTCTTCTCCGTAACCGCATCTTAAACGCCTCCAACCTTTTCTCTTCCTCTTCCCTAAGCGTCCACGTTTCTGCTCTATGCAAAGCGATACGCCATTTATAACATTTAGCTACTCTTTTCCTAAGCTCTTTGTCTAGTGGTCCGCACAGACGTTTCTTTTTCTTGTTAAAGCTTTCCTTAGCAATAGATATTCGAGATTTTATATAGATAAGGTTTTATTTTATAGTGCTTCCGAGGTATTTGAATCTATTTACTTGTTCTATTTCTTCTTCATCCATTTTGATTTGAAGTTTTTGTGCCTTTTCCTTCTATTACCATGAATAAACGTAGTTCATTTGATGCGTATATGTTTAATAGTTATGTAAAACCTTATAAATGATTGATTTAACCGACGAGTTTGACTTTGTTGTTTTTACAGTTAATATTTTCCAAAATTTCGATTATTTTCATATCTTCTTTATTAGTTTTTCTAATTTAACGAAACGATTTCGTTAAGAAATGAATATAAGAGATTATAACCAATATCGTATAAGAATATTTAGTCGTTATAATATTTAAATTCTAACTAGAACGGTTTTTAAGTAGGGAACGTGAAAAAATAGAAAAAATTGGAAAAAGAACATTTTTAAAAACCGTTTACAAAATATTTTACTTAATATTCAACACTCCCCCGCCAAAAAAAAAAAAATACCCAAAAAAATATTGGAATACCTTTTGAGTGTTTTTTGTTATTTATTTATTTGTTTTATATATATAATTGAAAAAGTTTTAAGTTTCGTTTTTTCCCGAGAAAAATATCTTCGCAGTCTGACCACGCGCTGTGAAAGATTGTACAGAATCGGACCTTCTCGGTGGAGCAAGAAAGGAATATTTTACAGCTTATGTTTTGCAAACTATGCGATCATGATAACTGTCGATGTTTATTAATCCCGTTTATATTAGTGGCCACGCATCCACCAACCGAATACTGTTTCTGCATTTTTTCCTAAAACGGTAAAAATGTTTTGCTTCGCTTCTTCTTTCTTTCGTGGTACTTTGTTTGCGGGATGTTAGAATAGCGTCAATATCGCGTTTCAAACAAATTACAGTTATAAATAGTGGACAATGTAATGTGTGCATGTGACTTTTGTGAGCGTGCGTGTGTGTATGTGCTTGCGAATGCTGTGTAAGCGCTTGGCTGTTCTTGGTATGTTTGTGTGAGTGATGGTGGGTGTATGGATGGTGCGTTTTGTGTTGTCCGGATTCATTGCGTGAGTAACAGTGTACAAGTGCAGATCACATTTTTCAATCATTTAATTTGTACAGTCCACTCAATCTGTGTTTTTTTTTCATTTGTGTTAGTGATCATAACCATGTTTACCAAATAGTTTAAAGTTTAGTTCTTCTCTAGATCGCTTTTGTCAGTTTAGTTGATCGTTATTGGAGCGGACCCTCTCATTTGTAAACGTTCTAATTTAATTGTTATTGTTCAGTCTCACGTATTGTTCCTTACTTATTTATGGTAAACAAACTGTCTCTTCTTCTTATTTCAAAAAAGCATATAAATTTGTTATTCCAGTTGACGAGTTCAGCAGCTGATTTATATAATATATTACATTTTATTTATTTTATTGTTATTCTAAATCTTTCTGTCATACGTGTAACTTAACTATTAACAAATATAAATATATTAATCTTAATTAAAATGAAAACAATAAATAACATGTACGCTATTAAACGTAGTATTATGTGATATAAAATATGAAGGATATCCTATCTAAATATGTTAAATCTATATAAATATGTGATAATCTATACTAAATAAACATGTATTGAACAGACTAACAAGGAATTTATTATTTATACTAGCGGACCCGACAGACGTCCTGTACACACGTATTAAATTTTAAAATTTTGAATAAGCTGTAACAGGCATTTTTCTGTAAAAATAAATTATTGTAAAAAAGTACACGACTAATATGAGTAACTTCTTTAAGATGAAATTTGAATTAAGTAACAGGACTGAGAAAAGATTTATTGTACCAAATTTTAGATAAATAATATATAATTTTATTTTTATTTAATATTACCGATAAGTAAATATTTAAAATGAAAACAATTGAAAAAATGTGTTATGAAAT
>JAAAKQ030277799.1:0-10503 GCA_010016005.3 Zanna intricata | reverse complement strand
ATGGTTTAAATTATACGAAAATATTTAGGAAGAATACAAACTCTCTACATTATTTATTGAAAATAAACTGTTTATCAGTTATATATGAGAAAAGATTGTGATAAATCAACAGTTATGCATAATTTACATCTACTGATTTTTGAGGTGTCCATATCCAAAAAGCAGAAAAGGCAATGAATTACTAACTTGATTGGCGAAGCCGGGAAATAAATTATGATCAAAATTAATTTTTTCAAAATAAATATTTGAAAAATATTTTTTCAAAACTGCTACAGATAGTTTTCTGGGATCTATTTTACTCGATTTTTCAAGTCAAAAACCATAAGAGATAAATTAATTCACTTCTTAATTAACGTCCTAAAAATTTCAGTACGACCTCATTTCACCGTCCTAGCTGAAATCCGATCGAAATTTTTCAGTAACCGTTTCTCGCATCGAAGTATTTTAGAACATTTGTTTATATAATTTTCTTCCCTTTTTTTCACAAGTAATATAAGTTATATAAGTTCTGGGAGAACTTTTTTGATACTCTGTACATTATAAATAAAAGACTATTTAAAAATGGATGCCTGATAAGATAAATAAATGGAAAAAATTAATTAAAATTAGTTCAGTATAAACAGAATATTTATTACAGAAAATCATTAGAAGAAAAGTTAAAAATTTCTTTATTACACTTTACGGTGCATAACAATCTTAAAAATAATTCAGCCGGAGATAATTAAACAAAATTCCGCGCCATTAGCTGCGAAATGAAGTTATTTAACCAATCCCGTACTCATACCAAATCTGCGGGTAGAATAGATATATACGTATATATATCTGACAACTTTATCAGTAATTTACGATTTAGTCAGACGACTAACCGATTAGCCTGTTCCTAATATTGATCTATTTAACACCACCTCTATTAATACACAACAATCATTATTACTCAAGGCAGTTATCGGCGTATTCTACCACTGATAATAATTGTTGCTGATAATTTATTAAGTATTTTTTTTTTATTTTTGTTTATAATAATAAAATTATTATTATTACCCTTATAATTTATTAATTTCCCGGCTAATAAGCTACTGTAGCTTTATTGAAGGGAAAATTTAGTAATCGATTTCAAGAGAATGATAAAAAAAAAAAATCAATCTTATTTTTTTTTTAATTGTGCCTGAAGCGAATATTTTAGAAAAAATATCTTTCACCAAAAAAAAGATCCTAACTTTTAGTATTAGAAAATGTTAAAACACAACCTTTTTTTTCTCTTACTCCTGAGTTCAAAATAACCGTTTTTATACGTGAATTTTTATGTAGGCCTCTACGTATATATATTTTGGCCTATTTGAAGCTTAATAACGCTGAGTTCCATAAACCAATTTTCTTCAGACTTGGTAGGAAGATTTATTATATTAAATTTTTTTGAAAAATTTTAAATAATAGTGGGGGTGGATTTTTGTCAAAAATAAAATCTATACTATTTTACTGGAGCATTTTATGAAAATATTATTCTTATAAAAAAAATCTATGACTCAATTGTTCTGCGTTTGCAGATTATTTAGCGTTCTTTTTTTTTCAAAATGTAAAAATAATAATAATAGAAGAAATACACTTAAAAAAAGAAATTGCAGGAAAAATTCTATATATTCTTTCAGAAAACCAACTCTATGATCAATATAAAAACTTTTCCATAAGTTTTATACATTTTTGTATAAAAATCTTTCCATTTTTTTATATGGAAAGATCAATAAAACAGAAAAAATTTAATATTTAAAGGAAATAATCCAGAAAAAATGGAAATAAGATTTCAGCTGACGGAAGGATATATTCAATAAATTAACTGTGTCTACAACAAAAATAAAAATTGAAATTGGACATTACATTACAGATACCATCTGGAATGCGTCATCCAGTGAAATGTTTATCCAGGAAAGGAGAAAAGATGAAATGAGAAAGAAAGGACGAAAAATTCTAAGAAAGCTCTTGGGATTAATAAAATAAGAAGGGCAATAAAGAAAAAGAAACAAAAAAGAAATTTATTTAGAAAATGAAAACTACCAAAGGCAGTTAAAAAAGAAAACTAATGATTATGGATGTTTAATCTGGATGCACGTGGATTAACTTAGAAAATGTTTGATGATTTGAATTCTATCCCAAAAGTGTTAACAAATGAATTAAAAAAGTTAAAAAAAACTTAGAAAAAATGTATATTAAATAGGAAAACATTATAGATTGGAAAAACGTTACAAAAAGTATTAAGAAATTAAAGGATTTCCGGAAGATAGAAAAGAAAAGATCAAGAGCTCTACACTAGCACCTATTCTGAAAGAGTTAGGCTTTGTGGTGTAAAACTGATAACAGAAAATTATGGATTGGGAAAGAAGACATCTGATGCAAGAGAATGGAAGTTCTAAGAAATAATATTACCGATTACTAAAAAAACTCTTCGAATTTTTTTAAGTGGATAAATCGTATATTTTAACATCCTATTTGACTAAAAAACTGCGGTCGGATGACAGTGGTGCAGGAGTAAATGTGCCGATTAAAGGTTAGTGTCAACAATAACAATTCATGAAGTAGGCATCTGAAAAATTAATCCCTTGGTCTTTCCTCCCCCTAATCAATGGTTGTTATCGTTAATTCGATAACATGAAAACAGCAATAAAATAATTAATCGAGTTAAAATTGTTGTTAAGATTATAGTTAGTGATCATTTGATCACTATAGTTCCTATATTTAGTACTGCTTACCTTTCTTAGCTTCGTTAATGTATTTCGGAACCGCTGCATTATCAAAAGTTATTGTACTTCTTTATACAACTTTGTATATGTACATCTTTATACAACGTTCAGTCATCACCCCTACCTATATTTGACGTCATGCCTAATCTGGCTTTCTTCTTGTTTATTTGTTAATAATTGATAAAAGATAAGAATAATCATTAATAACCAATAAACAAGAAGAAGACCAAATAAGGCAAGACATCAAATATAGGAAGAGGCGTTGACTAAACGCGGGGTTTATGCGTGAATAGTGTTCAATATACGTTTTCTATAAATCATGAAAAATACTTGACGGGATATTTTTGATTTCATTTTTTACAGATTTCTAGATGAAATTGTCGATAGCGTTTCATGTAGAATTACTAAAAATTTCTTATACTGAAATAAAAAAGAAACTTTAAATAATAGGTAAATTATCATATAAAAGTTTTATCCGCAAAATATTCCGTACCATACAAGTCAAACTTGCTCATAAATAATCTTTTTTTGTAAAAACTGAATGATTGCTTAATTTGGAAATAGATTCGGAGGAGACAAATTTTTGTTATGGAAAAGCGTGGCTGTATGCGTGAATAGTGTGGAATATAAATATTAAATCAAGAAAACAATTTGACGTTATGTGTTTTATACATTTATTTATACAGAGATTATCTCCAAACTAAAAACAGTTTCATTACAGAACAATTTATTCTGTAAACTTTTTAAATATTTCCTATTTTTCTTAAACTACACACTCGTACCTTATGTATTGTACTATGTATGTATATAATACACAAGTAGTACTACTTATGTATATAATAACCACATGAATTAAGACACTTATCGCAGCGATACACCAGCTTCAATATACTCATCGTATTCTTCTTCCCCAGTCTATTTAGTCATTGATTAACATCAAGTTTTGAATAACAGCATTTTTAAGTTCATCGTCACCCGCGAATTGCTTACCACTCAAAAAATATTTCAATTTCCCAAAGAAATCAAGGTAATCAAAAGGGGTTAAGTTCAGACTATATGGTGGATAATCGTAAATTTTCCATCCAAATGTTCTCAGTAAATCACGTGTTGGACTCCCAACAAGTGGAGGTGCATTCTCGTGCAGCAGGACGACGCCGTCGGTCAGCCGTCCACGAGTATAATATAATAATAAAGTATCAAGAACATTCCGGACTTCTAAGCGGTCATGTTGTGGTGCCCAGTCTTGGAGATAGAATTGGCGTCCATCTTGGTTATCATCATCTAACAGAGAATTAGAAAATTTTGAAGAATTTCCAGAAATTATACCATTTACGGTTATCTCCTGGAAGAAGAACAGGTCATACAGTCTTTGTTTCCCTAGGACCAAAAAATATTGATCTTAGGGCTCTCACGTATACGCTGCAAAGTTTCGTGAAAATATATGCTACCCTATATTGTGAAGTTATGAATGTTCACCATACCATTGATTTCAAACTTTAACTCATCACTAAATAAAATAAAAAAATAAAAAATCAATTTAAAAAAAAAAATTTAAATTTTTTTTTTTTAATTTAAAAAAAAAATTTTTTGTCTAAAAATGTATCCTCTGCAATTACTATCCGTCATTTCCACACAAAACTGCAGTCAAACAATACTTTGTCGTCATAATATATTGAACCACGGGTAGTTTGAATGGCTTCAAAAGCAATCGTTTATATAATACGTACCAACATTTTGGAAATCCAGTCTCAAATAACGCACGTCGAGTTGAATTCTTCGGACTACGTGCAAATCTTTCCCTGAGTTGTTCCAAAGCAACTTCATAGATGTTTGGAAGTCCTGGAGATATTGTGTGTTTAACAGAACAACCTGTCACAACGAAGATTTGGTGTCAAGAGTAAACTATAAGCTTATTACAAGGCTTTCTACCTTTTTTTTTTTTACCTCCGGAACCACAATTAAGTATATCTTCAGAGGGATGAGATGAATGAATTGTAGCGTGTGTGAAAAATGCCACGCCTGACCAGGATTCGAACCCGAGACCTCCGGATGAAAAGCCGAGACGCTACCACTCGGCTACGGAGGCCGGATACCTACTCTATACGAAAATGACGTTGAACTGCAGTTGCTGACTGCAAAGCTTTAAAACCAAAACAAACAGTGAGCAGGTTTCGCACCAATAAATGTATTTTTAACAACACTAGTTACATCGCTGGTGGCGAATTTGATATTATTGATAATGAACTACACGAGTCAAAACTTGATGTTTTTTGTTATGAAATGAAACCTCAACCGAATCATTATCTTATCTAAATAAATTTTTAAATGCTATTTAATTATAAAGTCCTTTTTGAATCACTCGGTGTGTCGCATTACAAATAAAAGACATATCGTAACAAAGTGAATTTTGGGTTACAAATGTTTTTCTATGAAATGAGACCTTAACCAAATCTGTAAGTTATCTAAATAAATTTTTATATGCTTTTGAAATTGTGAAATCCTTTTTGAATCATCCCGTATATTAAAAATACATAAACATATTGTAATTGAATAATGAAAGAATTGTATTTCAATTCGGTTATGATTAATAAAAAATCTCATCAATTGAATAATATTTTGCAAATGAATATAATGTTAATAATATAATGTAACATGTAATGTTAACATATAATAATATGTTAATGTTATATAAAATTATGTAAATAATAGTATAATAATAAAATTCTAAATGCAAACTACAGTATTATTTTATATCCAGCATGTAAATGTTTTCAGTAAGACAAATATGGTAAAGTTAGGGTATGGGATTATGCCTATTCATCTAAGAATATAAACTGTTAGGATATAAAAAAGTCATGTCGTACGTGACCCGTTCTTATCGTATAAAAACACACAGTTTGTATACATATACATGGAATACCACTTTCGTACACGTTTATTTTATAAAATTCATACAACCATAAGCTATTAATCTCATATCCAGTTTTTAATATTGATTTGAATGACTTCTTGGAAATAATAAATGATATGCTTAGTTAGTTAGTTTATTAGAGAGCATATCCTACAGGATTATTATTAGAACCCGATATTATAGCAATTATTTCGATACGTATCCTTAAATCAATAGGATATTAAATAATAAAGTTAAAATAATCTCGTGAAATCCCTATTATTTAGAAAGAATATTTATATCGTAGTTACCTGTAAATTTGTAATTTACAGATTAAAAATTAAAAAAAAAAAATTGTACAAATTTATACAATTTGTAAAATTTGTTATTTGTAATCTGTAATTTTTTTTTCTGTATTTATAATTTGTAATTTTTTTTTCCAGTTATGGTATTCTGTTATTTTACACTCCCATCACTTTTCTAATTAACGTACTTAGTTTCATTTTATTATTAAAACGATAATAAAAAAATCTGGTGTGGACACTACAAGACTTCCTTGTACGAAAATCCTAATTCTAAATAATAATGATTCTAAATGATTCTAATGATTCTAAATAATAATTTTCAATTAATATTATATAATTAGATATTTCACCAAATCTATTACATATACACATGTGAGTTTAACAGCTGTTTTTGCGTGGGACGGTCGTGTCTGGTGAGTTCTAGTGAGAATTTATCTTATACTGATATCTAGGTATTTATATTATAGGTATTTATCTTATTTTTATCCAGGTATTATGTTGTTAACTATATTATTGTATGTTGACTATATTGTGAGTTATTATTTTAGTTCTGTCTCGGGAAGGAATATTATTTCTCGGTGTCCTTTTTTTAATAACCGACAACCTACCACAGCGCAATGCGCTATGGTAGGTCGACTAGCTGCAAGCTGTTACTCCTAGCAATGGCGATTCATTGCTTATAAACAGTAACCTACTATATTGGGCTTAACCCTAAACTACAAGGTAATAGAATACTTGAGCTTTTAAAGTGTAATGACAAGAACCCTCGGAAATCGGAGCGGCGTAAATTAATTAGACAACATTATCGACAACATGAGTTGCTTTACAGGAGCAGAGAGTGAAAGTGATATTACCGATCTTAGTGAAGCAAACCCTCCCCATACAAAAACAAAATTCCAGTTGGCAGAACGATGGAATTCCAGTGGCTAAAAAACGCCAATGCACAAATTATGCTGAACCTGAAGCTGATTCGTGTACAATCAGCTGGTTCTACGTCGAATAAATTTAGTCTTCTTGAAAAAATTGTTGAAAACGAAGGTTTTTAAACAAAAACATTAACACCTGAACCTATTTTCGTAAAATGCGTTAATGCAATAACTGAATTGAAAAATTTTTTATCACAAACATTTCATAATTTTAACGTTATTATATACAAATTGACGATAAAGAAATCGGGCCATACAGTAAAAGTTCTGTCAGTGGATATTGAAACATATAAAGTTATTAGGTCAAAAATGCTTGAAAGCAATAACACTCACTATACATATAAACTTAAACATGAAAGTGCATATGGAGTGGTCATGCGAGGCATGCATCACTCTGAAGAAAAATCAGTAAACATTGATGAATTTAGGCCGCGAGGTTAGAAAAGTTACTGACGTTCTACACCGTCAAACGAAGGTACCGCTGCCACTTTATTTCATAGATCTAGAGCCCAAATAATAAATAATAAAATATTTATAATTAATAATAAAAGAAATTTTTGACATGAAATTTCTCAACTATATAATTGAAAGCTTTGAAGCACTGTATGTTAAAAAAGAAGTGGTCAAATACAAACAGTGCCAACGCCTTGGGCATACCAAAATTCTATCCAATCGCCCACACTGTTGTGTAAAATGTGGTGCAGATCATGCCACAATAGTCTGCTCTAAGGCACCACAGGTTCCAGCTTCCTGCGTTAACTGAGGCGATCAACACCCAAAGAAATACAAAGGGTGTAAAATTTTTATCAATAGTATAAAACTAAGATTTATTCTCCCAAACCCGCCCTATCTTATAGAGTTGCAACTAATAACAATTCTCATGACAATAATAGTTATATTAATGTCAATAATATCAATCGGAGTGCTAAAAGAGATGTTCGTGTAACTAACTAACCAATTTATTGGCCTACAGCTCTTAATAAAATACCAGATCTCCTGATTTTTTTCATTTTAAAGGTATTTCTGAAAGATATTTACATGTTGAACCATATTTTGACTTCACGTCAGAGCATACTCCTGTTATGCTCACGATATCTTTTGAAAAGTTTTGCTAATTACTTGCTATCCCACTTTGATACCACTTTTAATAAATTGACCAATAAACGGCATTTTCAAGGTTTTTGGAGGAAAATACAATGTTGGACGTGCCTTTGAAATCACCGGCCGATGTAGATAATGCGAACTGACAAAACTGATTTAGTCAGCGTCGTGGGCCTCTACTCCCAATTTGGATTCTGCTCAAAATTCATATCCGTTCTTTATCAGATAAACGATAGAAGAACGTCGGAGACTACGATGCGTATGGCAGAGAACACGTTACCCTTCTGATAAGGGAAGATTTAACAGATCATCTTCAGAATTAAAAAAATTAATTAAAGTTTTTAAAAACATATCGTTTCAATTTTATATTGAAAATATCTCTGATAAGCAGTCTGTTTAATATACTTTATGGAAAGCTACGAAATCGTTCAAGAGAAGCTAGTAGACTATTTCTCCTCTCCGTAAAAATAACAGAACATGGGCGAGAAGTTTTCAAGAGAAGGCGAACTTATTTTCTGAGCACTTTTCCGACGTGTTTCAGCCTAATAAAAATCGAAACAGATCCAAACGAAATTAGGAAAGTTTCCGAATATTTGATTTCTCCTTTTCAAATGTCCTTACAATAAAAGTTTTACAATCCATGAGATTTCTTCGTTGACTAACAACCAAGAACATCCAACAAAAGCGCCGGGATATGATGTAATCACCGGTCACCGGTTCTTTAAGCATTATCTCGAAAAGTTATTCGTTTAATCTTACTAATTTTTAATGCTGTTATTCGAATTAATAATTTTCCTGGTTCCTGGAAAATTTCATAAATAATTGTTTCACCAAAACCGGGTAAAGAATCAACAGATGTTAAATCTTATAGGCCTATCAGCTTGCTTTCAATGCTCTCTAAAGTGTTTTTAAACAGAATGAAGCAGTTCGTAAAGTCTTTTTAAAAAGAATGAAGCAGTTCGTAAATTTATCAAATTCCAAATCATCATTTTGGATTTAGAGAGAAACATGCTACTATGGAGCAAGCGAACAGAATTGTTAACATTATAAATCATGCTCTAGACAACAGAAAATACTATTCAGCGGTTTTCCTCGATGTCAGTCAAGCTTTTGACAAAGTTTGGCACTTTTTCTCCTTATAAGATCATTAATTAAAATTGTACTTGGATATAAGTCTGGAAATAATGAAAATAAGTACCACTTATGATGATATATCATTGAAAAACTGTCAGTGAGGGCTTATTATTTCAGTTTAAAAAAACCAAAACCTAAATTGTTTTTTTGGATTTTAGAGACTTTTGGTTCAGTCGATTACAAACAAAAGGAGAGGGTTACAACTAGATATTGCAACAGATCTAAGTCCAAAATTTCAACATCCTACGGTTAATCGTTTTTGAGTTATTCGAGATACGTACAGACGTTACGTCCTAACTAGTAAAAATCCATTAAGGAATGCTCTCAAAACCGATATATCCGTTGAAATCTCAAAAACCGAACATTTTCGCGATCTTATTTCCTTTACTTCGTACAAAGAAGTAAAAATTAAGAAAATTACTCTTTAACAATTTTTTTAATAAAAAGATTTAAATCCAGGTAAATGCTTACTCTAATAATTTGCTCTATCAACTGCATAATTCTAATTTAAAAAAAATCTTTTTGTAGTGTGCTTCCCAATACCGTTCGAGAAGTGATTCGTCAATTCGGTAGAAAATACAAAATGAGAGTGAAGAAACATGTGAACTGACTTGCGATTAACTCTCTTGGATAACAGCGAGGACGTAAAGCGCCTAAAGGGACACCATATATTAGATCTGTAAGTTCTCCGAAATTTGAGATAAGTCAACTACCCAAGAGTGTTGTGTATCGTCAAAATTCTTCATTTCGTTACGCCACGTACTCTTGTTGGTTCTTTGATTTATTTCACTACTTCACTGTTTCTTTGCTTGAATACTTATTCTTTGGATAATTAATAACAATATTTTAAAGTGTTTTGTTTGCTTTCTATGTTCTGAACTTTATCACTATTTCTTAGATTTATGTTGAAGTTATGTTAGATTTATGTATATACAGAGTCCGGCAGAAGTAACTCCTCAATTTGAAACGTTGAAAAAACAGACATCACAACTAAATTATAAAAAGAATTAATAATATTCTGAAAAAACAGTGTTTACATTTATTTTCAAATAAATACTTTTACTAATTTTTTAATTTAATTTTTAAATTAAAATTAATTTAATTTTTAATTTAATTTTAAATAACTTTTACTAATTTTTAAAAATTATGTCGTTCATATGCCAACGTTCACTACCTATAAAGAACTTTAATCTCTCCCTAAAATTCCACATTTCCTTTCTTATCATTTACAATGTATTGAAGTAATCTGTTGAAGGCTCTCTCTCTTTATCTGTTTAGCCTTCGGAACTATCGTAAGGTATTACTTCAGAGGATGAATGAGAATGATGTGTATGAATCTGAATGAAGTGTAATCTTGTACAATCTCAGATCGACTACTCCTGAGAAGTGTGGTTAATTGAAACCCAACCACCAAA
>JAAAKQ030277788.1:0-10504 GCA_010016005.3 Zanna intricata | reverse complement strand
AATAAAATAAAATAATATTTATAGCTGTTTATCCAGGATTTGACGTTTAATATTATTTTCTTGACAAAATGTGTAGATGAAAAATGATTTAAAAGAAAATTGTAAAAATTGATATGTCATATTTTTTTCTGACAGTAACCTATTTCTAGATTTCAGGTATGAAATACTTTAATAATCTATCACATTATTTTTTTTTAATAAAAAAAAATGACAAATATCACAAATCAAATGAAAGAAAAAAGAAAAATAACATAGTTTGATAAAATTTTGAATAAATTTTTTGCTGTCCGTATTAGATTAAACTTTTTGTGAATGATAAAACAGATTCAATTTAAATATCATTTGTTTTAAGTTTATTAAATTTAGTACGAATATCTACCGCACATTTTATTAGTTATATCATAATGCTCTGGAACTGTTTAAAAAATTAATCTCTCATTAATTTTTTTTACGCAAAACCTTTTTTATACAATTAAAACAGATAAAATAAGAACCTTTCCTGAAAATGATAATCAAATTAATTAATTTTATATATTATAAATTTTAATATTCATTCTATCGTGTTAAGGAATAAAAAAAAAATTTTTAATAAATCAAAAAGATTCACAAAATTTATTTTTTTTTTCATCTATATTATTATTCAGTACAGTACATGATAGAGTGTAAGAGCCAATTTTTAAGTCAATAGGCGTTAAAGGTAAAAGACCGACGTCGATAAGAATTATGATGCAAGAGGGATGAAGGTAGGTACGATGAAAATGGTTCCACTACTGAGCTATTGGGGAACTAATGGGCTGTGAAGGGTGCAATGCATACATCAAACCTTGTTTCAAACACTTTCCTACCCACTGCCATCTAACAACCTACCCACTTACACACAAGCTATCAAACACTACCCTCTAAATTGAACAAAATATCACAGCCATCTTGTTAAGCGATTTGGTATGAGCTTTATTCGAAACCAGTAATTTGTATTCTAGGGGAACTTGAAAAAAAAAGAGTTAAAAATAAAAGAAAGCTTTTTTGTCAACAAAATAGTATGCATACTAATATATATATTTTATATATATATATATATATATATATATATATATACACAGGGTGTCTAACAAGAAACCTGTCATACTTCACATGTGTATATCTCTTTCATCAAAATAATGATAAACGTTAATATAAACACAGTTTTTTTCCCTCCCCTGGGTCAGACCTGCAATAAAGTGTGGCACAACCCAGGAGAGGAGCAATTCACTCTAGTGGTAGTGTAGAGTGCGGAACAAGGAAAAAACCGGAAAGGAACCAAGGTTTCCATCTTTATTAATCACATTTATTCTTTACTTTCTTTCTTTTATCTTACTTTTGTTTTCTTTTACTTATCGGGTAATCTTTCTTTTATTTTCTTTTGCATATCGGGAAAGGCAAGACTTCACTTATTTTGGCCCTTAGGGGCCGGGACTGGGTAAGGTCTCTTCCACTCTCTTCACCACTTATTTGTTTGTGTATGTGTGAATGTGCTTGCGTATGTGTTTTCGCGCCGGGGGATACAGAAGTCCACGGGCATCATCATCGCCGCCCATTCCAGCAGGCAGGAACGTACAACGACTCAGCAGGGGGGTGTCCCTCTCCCCCAGCTCCCCAGTGTTTGCGTAAGTGTGTACTAGTCGAAGGTTTGGGAGTCCTGGTGCGTCATCATCGCCACCCATCCCCGTAAGCAGGGACGCACGACGACTCAACAGAAGGCTGTCCCTCCCCTCCGACTCTGCAAGAAGCCTATTTCACTCGCCGCCCAGTTACCTTCTAGATCTTTTGTTGGAAGTTAGATAATCAAACCCATTGGATAAGTCGTAGTAGCCAAGACGCCTGTCCTTGTCTTCCTTGTGTTTGATAACAAGCCTAGCAAATCCCTCAATTTTTGACCAATTTTGAGGGGATTCCAGCATGTATTGGATCAGTTCAACTGGCGAGAGGCCCTCAATACCCAGAGCCCACCTCCGGTTGGCCCATTTAGGACATTCAAAAATGAAGTGCTCGACAGTATCTTCCACTGGACAGTGGGCGCACCGCGGGGAATACGGAAGTCCAAATCGCAGGTAGGCATTGGTGCAACCATGTGCTGTCAGTAACTGAGCGACGAAGTAGCCCACCTCACCGTGTCTTCTTTTTATCCACAACTGCAAGTAAACAATGAGGCGTCTAGTCTAGCCTGCGTTGGTCCCGAGCGCTATCTATCTCTTCATTCAGAGTAAATCATTTGTTTAGCCTCCTCCCTACTAACGCCCATGTAGCGGTGAGAACGTTCTCTGATTAACAGATCGATGGGTGCAACGCCAGCGATATAAATACAGTTCTGTAAACGCTTCTTTGCGAGTTACATTTAGCGAAATTTTCGCCCAAGATTCAGATCAACTGGTGAAATGAGGTCGAATTGAAATTTTTAGGACGTTAAGTAAAGTTGAAAATTAATAATTTTCTATTGTTTTTAACCTGAAAAATTGATTAAAATAGTTTTCAGAACATTATTTTCAGTAAATAAGATAATATAGGAAGTAAAAGTGAAAAATTATTGTTTAAAAACCTTTTCTTTAGTTTTTTTAGGTTTTCAATACAATAAAGTTGTTAAATGACTAATTAATATGTAAAATTTATTAACAAAAGTTTTAGAGAATTTCATTTTAAAAATAGTGATTTAAATAAGTCCAACAAAAATCAAATAAACGTTTTAAAAAATTAAATTTTACTTAATTATATAAAAAAAATTTTTATTATTTTGATGAGAAGAATAAACTTGTGAAGTAAGTCGGTTTCCTCTTGGAACATTCTGTGTTTATATATATATTTGCACTGACAATAAGTGCTTAAAAATATCCTACATACGATAACAATTTTTTTTTTTTTTTTATATTTAACGGGCAATCTGAGCCTGAGTTTTGTTAGTACCGACCATCGCTACTAGTACGCCATACCTTTTTTTTTTTTTTTTTGTTTACCTCTGGAATCACCGTTAAGGTATATCTTCAGAGGATGAGATGAATTAATTGTAGCGTGTGTGAAAAATGCCATGCCTGACCGGGATTCGAACCCGGTACGCCATACCTGCGCGAATTAAATATGGTATGCGCGCGCGCGCTTTAATTCAATGATCATTGAATTAAACAAAGGAAAAAATATTACATTTAAATAAAATTACAAATATTTTAAATTAAGTTGCGAGTGTATGTATGTGTGTGTGTCTTGTGCCAGAAACAACTGTGTTGTTTTCTTAAGAAATTAAATTTTCTAAGATAACAGAAAAATGATTGGGATAAACAATTATGAATATTAAATATATCATTTCCTATACATATACATATATATATGTACAATACATGTATATGTTGTATGTAATACAATAACAATCAATTACAATATCACTACAATTAGACATTTTTGTACAATAATAAATTCATATCAAATTATTTTATTAATATAATTTTAGGCATCAACTAAAGATTTGTTTATTGAAAAATGTAATATTACAAAATACGAGTATAACGTTTCTGTTAAGAGTAACCATTAAAAATAATACATTTTATTTACTCATTAAATAAAAACATAAAAATATAGACTAATTCTGTTTACCAAGGAACCATTTAATTAATTAAGAACATATTAAATAAATAACATCTGTATTTTATGGTTGAGATTACTAAATAAACACTACGTACATATTTTAACTGTTTAATTATCTGTTTGCATATCGTTAAGGAATTTAATATAAACATTATAAACAGGAAATCATAGCCCACTTAAACTCTCTCTCTCTCCTTTCCCCACTATATATGTTATATCAGAATACTAACAGTTTGTAAGAGCGACTTCAGCGATTGTTTTTGCTACGGCATGTTGGTTACGAGAGTTGGCAAGACGACAATAACTTATACCCCTCCTTTGGTATTAAAGACAAGTTTATCGCCTTCAAGTCCTTATGACCTGCCAAAACACTAACGGCAAATAAATTACCCACTGTTCTTTACCCGGTTTACTCCCTTAACAGCCAACCAACTCGCTGTAGTATGTTGGTCTTTTTTTATCATCTTTCTCTTCTTTAGAATTTTCACTTTACTACTACTGTATTTCAATTCCCTTACCTCACGGTACACTCCATCTATTTTGTGTCTTTACTATTCTAATATCTGTTGTAAGAATACAGCATACGAATTTAAATTGATGGAGGCATTTTATCTGTTTGTCATTGTTGTATACTTTATACATTTATCTATCTATGTAAAACGTCGATTGCCAAAATGAATTTATTATACTGTATGGAGTAACTGTGTTTTAGCGGGTATCAAACATCAATAGCATGACATGAAGTATTGTTATTTAAACTTACAAAAAGCACGTTCCCTTTATTTGTTATTTGATCTTTTTTTTTAACATTTTCCAATTTTGAAATGTCAATATATAATATAAATTATCATTTTTAATAATCTACCTCAAATAGCCTACATATATTAAATTTTATGTGTAGTCTTTAGGACTACACATACTTTAAATGTCAATATAAAGAAAAAAAAAGATAGAGCATACATTTTAATTACATATATATATTTTAGCAGGAACGTCTAGTCAGTACCTGGACCCTCATAATCTGGTTACCCCAGGCGAATCCCGGAGCAAACTCAGAGGCTTGTAAAAAATTTACCAGGAGGATCGGCTCCCCTGGACATATGCAAAGCTTGCTTCAGTCGCCATTCTCATCTATCCAAAGGACTCCACCCCCTATCATAGTTTATCATAGTAATAATAAATATAGTAAAAGTAATAGTAATAATATAATAAATATATTTATCATAGTAATGATAAATAGTAATTGTAATATTCAGATTTTTTTAGAAACCTCAAAAAGAAACTAATTTAAAAAAAGATAGAATAACAGTAACTACGGTACCTAAAGTACACAAATTTTGATGACGAAAAATCCATAACTTATTTCTTTGTCGTGTTGGCAGAAATATAATAATAAAGTAAAAAGATTAATTAATTTTTTCTTTAATCAATATCTTTAATTCACTACTTTACCGTCCTTAGGAGGGTGGGGGATGACGGATAACTAATGAATATTTAATTTTAATATCATAACCTTCGAGGAAGCAGGCCTACCGTATAATCATGAAGACGTGCGGTGCCCTGCCACCGCTGCTGTCGAGGACAGTAGCTCAGTGAGCAATACAGAAATTGTTCGACCTCACTCCCTCGTGGATTCCGGCTGTAGATTGAGTACCTCCTCCCAGACTCACAACTGGAGAATTTTTATAGGTTGTAAAGAAAACTAATTTTAATAAGAGCCCGGGTTTTGACGGAATTCCGGGAAAATTAGTGAAGGGGATGATTCAAGAAGACCCGTGGTCGATTCCCAACACAATGAACATGGCGCTGGCGAGGGCATCCTTTCCTGACATCCAGAAAACAGGCAGAGTTGTGCTCATAGAAAAGAAGGGGGAGTTAGGTCAGGAAAGAAAATTTTGGCCCATTTGTTTATTGCTATTCCTCGGCAAAATATACGATTAATTTGTAAATAGATTGGAAAGTGAGATAGAAGACTACGGAGGTCTCTCTGAGTTTCAGTTCGGGTTTCGGACGGAAAAAATCCACGATAGATGCCATCAAAAGAGAGTGCAATGGGTGAAGAACACTCCGGTTGGCACATGGCGCTCCAGAAGGATTCCGTTAGTGATCCTTCTGGACGTGAAAAACGCGTTTGGAAGCGTTTCGCATCCTGCCATAATAGAGGCTCTCAGGGAGAAAGGAGTGAGCGGATGTTGTACGAGACCTTTTGAGCAATAAGAGAATGATTATAGACACTGAAGAGGAAGATCTTCATCGCCTTCTAGAGGAAGGGGTGCCTCAGGGATCTCCCCTGAGTCCCCTCCTTTGGAACGTTGTGATCGATGGTGTTCTGAGTTTAGAATCGCTTGCGAATGTGGGTATGGTAGCTTACGTGGACGATATTGCATGTCTGATGCACGGAAAAAATGAGATAGAGCTACAGGATGTACAGTCAATATAATAATGGTAGAAATCAGCACATGGATGTCTGGGAGAGGACTCAAACTTGAACCGATTAAAACACAAGCAGTTGTCATAGTGGGTACGCGTAAGCTAAGACCCATTAAATTCAGAGTAGTTGGCGTAGAAGTTTCCACCCAGTCCACGGTAAAATATTTAGGGATATGGTTACAGAGTAACGGATTGTTTACGCAACACATTGACTCGACAGTAAGAAGGTGGAAGTCACTATGAATAGTCTTAGCAGATTAATGGCTGTGCTGAGAGGCCGTAGTGCCTCCAAGCGTAAACTCATTTTGGCCGACACGACATCAATCTTGCTTTATGCGGTGCCATCATGGATCAAGGCGCTGGCAATCAAGAGAAACGTGGTTAGAATACAGTCGGTTCAGCGCCGAGGTTGCTTGAAGGTTATTGGGAGATACAGGGCTGTGCCGGCGTTGGCGGCGGAGGTGCTACCCTCCCCATTGGGCACACCGCTCGTCTGAGGACCCGGGTCTACGGGGACATGCCCCGGGGTGATTCAGCAATTATTTTTTTAAATGAGTGGCTGGAGATTTTGAGGACGGTTTCAGTAGCTGAATGGACGAGTCGCCTGATACCTGAGTGGCCAGTGGCTGGGGTGAGGTTGACCATTATTTCTCCCAGTTCCTCTCTGGGCACGGAGCAATCAACGTTTACCTGTCCCGGTTCGGCAAGCGGTATTGGAATAATTGCCTCTACTTTGGGGACAGAGAGACGGTGGAGCATTTATCCTCCAATGCCACAGATGGGAGGATATACGGAATGAGTTCCGGGATAATGAAGAAACACTTGAAGATATAATAACGGCAAAGCTGAGAGACCAACCGGTGCGTAGTGGATAACGCAGACTATTCGTACCAACGAAACAGAGAAAGGGCTATGTCAAGATCCCTAATAAAGGTAGCCTGTGGGAAGTGGGCAGCTCTCTGCGGAGTCGCAGTTAGTCTCCCTTTAAGGGGATGGGCTGCGACTATGATGCACGGCCGGCCTCCGTAGCCGAGTGGTAGCGTCTCGGCTTTTCATCCGGAGGTCCCAGATTCGAATCCCGGTCAGGCATGGCATTTTTCATACACGCTACAATTCGTTCATCTCATCCTCTGAAGATATAACCTAACGGTGATTCCGGAGTTAAAAAAAAACTGTGATTCACGGGGACTCCCTGATCCTCGTGGCCGGGGATTGTGGGGTTACATGAAAACATACACGTAGGAGCCGAGGAAATGGAGTACGGGGACTCCTATCCTGCCAGCGAGAACACCGCACGCACGCACACCTACTCCCACAAAAAGAAACACCAGAACATAGACACGCACATATACACAAACACTTACACTACACAAAATAAAATAAGAAAGTAATAGAGTGGGTGTGTGTGTGTGGGTGATGAGTTGTGTGAATGAGATCCTGTTCTTGTTTTTGTTTAATTTTTTTAGGTCGGAGCAAGCTGAATCATGGTCACAGACAGAGAAGACTTTCGACGACAAGTCGGACAACTCCCCCCGAGACTGAATTTATGTTTAATTGTGGGTCCGGTCTTGGGGTGGAGAAGAGCGGTGTGGGGGGTTTAGTCGATATGGAGCATCTTATTAACGCCTTGGCGGAGCCTGTTAGCTTGTTAGCTAGTCCGGGACGGAGAGCATCCTGGATCCGAGCTCGCCACACCCCACGATGACCCCGTGGTTGGCGTGCGTAAATGGCATTCCCTTCATCATCGACAAAAAAAAAAAAAATTAAAATACTATATATCAGCACTACTGATAGAAGTTCTTAATTTTCAATTCATCCAAAAAATATAAATGAGAGTTCATTCCTACTGCTAAAGCGACTGAATCTTACTAGCATTCCACTGTAATAAATTATAATGATTACTGTTTTGTATAATCCTTACATTGTAATATTAATATAAACTGCTAAATATTGAAAGTAATGTATATTCTTCCATAGTAAAATTTTAAGTAATTTTTTTACATCTACAATTCAATTTTTCATCTAATAAAAATAAATTTGTTATATTAATTAAAATATTTTTACATAACTAGAGATAGAAAATGTAATGTAACACTTGGTAGAGAGTAAATTACTTTAGTTGATGGATAATAAATGAAAAAAAAATAGAAATTAAATCAAACTGTAAAATATTAATTTAGTTGAATGTAATTCAGTGTAAAGAACTGCATTTTATTAAAGAATTGAAATATACTAATGCAGTATGAAGTTTCAGGTCAGTTAATTTATTAAATTTCAACGCTAAAATAAATGCGCAGCTAGATACAAAGTCCATACAATAAACAAAACACGACTTCCATCCACCGTGTAACTCAATAATTTTCTGGTGCGCTAGCTGTTTGTGGTCAATTCATTTAGTTTAAATCAGAAGCAGTACAAATTCATTTGAGAAATGACTTCCATATAGACCCAAACCTTTTTGAAATTCCGCTTCACCGTCAACAGAATAAAGGGAAATCCTCTATTTCCACTCATTTCCCTCCATCAATTATTGAAAAATCTATGTTTCCAGCGAGTTGGCGTAACATTCTAATATCATATTTCTCACCACAACTGTGGTAGTAACGTAATATTAGGATAATGTCACCCCGATGTTATGTTATAATTCTTGACATCGATCGCTATAGCAATACATACACTTTAATCACAACAACCGATTCGATCCCTACCCTCGTATAATACATATAATCTTTCCCTCTCTCTTACTCTTACACCAACCAACAAAAACCCTTCTAACATAAAACGTAATTGAATTTCGCGCCATTACTCATCAACATGAATATTTATGTAACTATTTTTCTTGCTGTTATTTTTTTTTTAACATTTTATACCATGACAACCAACATATCTCGTATAAAACAATGGTTAAAAACCTCCCAAACCACTGTACTACTTGCCTTTACATAGTAAATCGTTGATTCAATGCCACAGATACATTATCTGAAATTGCGTGATATTACAATCAGTAGCTTACATATTGAATTTACTGATTGTATTGGCAATTTCCAATATTTCATTTTTATCATAATTATTTATTCACAACACAGAAATATTACCCCTTTGTAACACACACCACACACACCACCCTCTCTCCGTCCGTCCGTCCATCTCCCACTCTCTCTCTCCCCCTCTCGGCCCTCTCACTCCCACTCCCACTCTCCTTCTCCCTCACCATTTTTCTCTCGCTCCACTAATCTCTCTCTCCCTCCCCCCTCACTCTCTCTCACGTATGTGCGCATATAAATACATACAGCATCTTTTACTTTCTCTCTTTTACGTTGATAGTTTACAATGATAATTACTAATTACTGAAAATATATATTTAATATAAAAAAAATAGTTTTGAAAAGATAGTTTTTGTAAGATAATACATCAATTCTGATAAGTTAATCATACCTTGTATATATTAGAAAAAACAATGAAAATTTAAAAAGGTACATAAAAGAAGAAATTTATATACAATACCGGTATATAACCGACACCTATATATATACGTTAGAAAAAGTATCATAAATTTATAACTAACAGTGAAATTCAGTTTGAAAATAAATAAAGAAAAAGAAGAAAAAATTATATAACAGTAAGATAGATAAAGATAAATTATATAAAATGTGGGTAATTGAATATGCTATTTAAATATTATAATTACAAATGAAGGAAAAATAAGAAACATATCAATGGCAGACTGTCACAAACAAAGAGTTTTTATTAAAAAAAAAACAAAACTAGAATATACAGTATAGATATAATAATCACAAGAAATTATTAAAACAGATATGTATATGAACATATAAATATATGTAAATATAAAATCATCATCTAGTGTTCTGCCTGGTAGCTTACGCCAACGCTGTCAGTATCCATATCTGTCCCAAGCCTCGTCCTTTTCATTCTCTTATATTTTCCAAACTTCATCTCTTTTATTATCTTTATCCTTCTTCCTAAATTCCTATCTTGTTCTATTGACCCAATCTAGTTGTCATGATTCCACTTCCTCTAATAACATATCCTAACCAGTTTTCTTTTATTTTGTGTACTTCCCACAGAGAGCTCTTTTTTCGTTAATACTCTTCATTACTATTTTTTCTTACTTTCTTCATCCTTCTCCATATCCACACCTCAAAAGCCCCTTTCAATTCCTCTATCTGTTCCTCATGGTCCATGTATTTAATTACACATAACAAGAATCTCTAATCATTTGGTTAACCTCTTCCTTAAGCTGAATTAGACTATATATTACCATATATAAAATACAATTGATATAATTGTATAAGTAATGGAAATTAATAGGCTAGACTATAAGCGTAGTTGTTGGCGTGAATAATCACACGATGTGACTACTTCATTCAGACAATTGCCATTAACAATTTCTGAGTTTCTCAATTAAATCATTCAGATTTCTGGTTTATGTTGCTACAGAACTTATACA
>JAAAKQ030277777.1:0-10504 GCA_010016005.3 Zanna intricata | reverse complement strand
AATGGAAAGTTGAACCAGAGCCTGACAAACCGAAACAATACAGACCCAAATGGTCTGATGAAAGAAAACAAAGAGTTCAGCCAGATAATGAAACTACACTGGCAAGAAAGAAAAAACAAAAATAGAGTTAACGTTGCTTAGCGTCTTCCTTCATGGGAGTTTGCCGCCTAAATAAATAAATAAAATATGGTACATAAGCCTCTCCGTAGTTTAATTTTTTAACTAAATTTTTAATCCAATTATTTATAATTTTATACCTTCTAACAAAATTGATATCTGCAAAATATAGAGAGAAAAATAAAAAATTTGAATCTATCTGTTACAAAAAAAAATAATTTTACCTTAAAATATCAATTTAACAGTTTTATTTGTTCCCAAGCCAATTTTTCTAAATTATTAATTATTTACAAACACTACTATGTGATTACTGAAAATAAAGTTTTGTGCTTTCATTTACAGATTATGTTCAAAAGAAAATTCTGTTTAGTGAATCCATATTCACCCTTGGCTTTCCTAATAATGTATTGCAGTCAACCATAAAAAAATAACTTGCTTATAAAATTAGTCGAGACATATCTTGCAAAACTGGTGGATTTAAAGACAGTATAAAGACTAATGGTTTCAATTAAATAAATCAGCAAGCTTTTGATGTAATATCATCAATGACCTATTACAGAATAGATTTACAGACTTTTACCTAAATAATATTAGAGATTTTTATAGAACAGATTTATCACAGTTCATGGCAATAGACTCCAATACATTATTTTTCATCTACTTATTCATACTAATAATATCTGGACTTCATTAATCTCGGGGTTTATTAAATTCCATTCTCTTGGAATAATGTAATGAATATAATTTTTAAGCTGTGTCAATAAGCAAGTGAGATTCATCATTAAAACTGACATGTACAGCTATGAAATTAAATGAAAAGACTTGATAATAGTCATTTAAACTCTTCAATCTCAACACATTCTAATTATAAAATGATAATAATTATCAAAAATATCTTTCTATACAATAGAAACTACTTGTACAGTATAGCAAGTCTCTTTTTTCTGTTTAGCCTCCAGAACTATCGCAAGGTATTATTTTACATGATGAATGAGGACGAAATGTATGAATGTGAATGAAGCGTAGTCTAGTACAATCTCAGGTTGACCACTCCTGAGAAGTGTGGTTAATTGAAACCCAACCACCAAAGAGCAATGATATCCATGATCTTGTATTCAAATCCATACAAAAGTAACTGCCTTTACTAGGATTTGAATCTTAGAACTCTTGACCTCAAAATCACCTGATTTGCGTTAACCACTAGACCAGCCCAGTGGGCTATAGTATAGTAAGTCTAGATGTATAGTAAATGTGTAAAGTCCCTTTCCATGATATAACATACTATATGTCATTAACTAATTGTAAATGATGTCAGCTGCTTTATTTACTCTACAAGGTTTGTTAGAAGTAGATGTTATTTTTACATGATTAATCAAAATTTTTATTTGTGCAGTTTTAAGTTAAATTGCCAGATTAAAATTAGTATTCAAGTGAAGAAAGATTGTTGGTAGTGTTCAGATAAATGATCATACAATCTGAAATGAAAACTACAAAAATGTAAGAGACAGATTCATTCAGTATTTTGGTAAAAAAGTTTCACAGTAATAAAAAGTGTGATGTGAGGAAGAAGCCTTTGCCTCTGTGTAAGTACTTGATTTGAAACGATCTGTACATCCTTCCAGATGATTGAATAGCTTTGATAGTGTTGAGAATTCCATTTTATGATCTCTTATTTCATCCAGGAAAAGATTTTCAAATTTAAATATTCCCTATTAATAACTTAGAAAATAGTGGAAAAAGATCTTGAGATTTAACCCTTTTACCTGCTTGTATTAATAGTATTTCCGACTGGGACATGGCTTTAAGAGAAACTTTTTTTAAATCTCTCAAGCGTTAAAACTCTTAGGCAAAATCCTATGACGGAAATTAGTTTTCTTCTCAAAATGAAATACACCTCAGAACAGAAATAGATCTCAAAACATTATTTTTGTTGTGAAGAAAAACCCCACTTTTGTAAAAAAATCAGACCACTCATTGACGTGGGCGAATGATTCGTATTTGACACGAACGATATCGACTACCTCACAATTATTTTAACAATTTCACGGTCGCCAATTATAGTGAGAACATGATTCGTATAAATAACTAACACGATATCAAGCCTTCTTACAATAATTTATTTAACACAACAAAACAAACTAACAACACTTACAACGTTTAACAAAGTCTACATGGAACAATTTATACTTTCGCGCAGTGTACCTTCGGAGCTACGTCACATGAATGAATCAAATCCACGGGTCCCTCAACCCGTTTATATACTGTAGCTGCCCTTCCAGGAAATACTACTTATACATAGTTTATTAAAATGTCACGGAGCAGTAACAATTTGGTAAAATTGAGGTTTTTGTAATATCGAGGTTCGTTATATAAAGGTTTAACTGTAATACCTGATGAAAAGAAAAAATAGTTATGGGATAGTAAACTAATTGTAAATTTTATCTCTTATGATATTATTTTCTATTTATTTAATGTAACTCAAACATTTTTTTTTTTTAAGGGACTGCATTTATTATTATAAATAACATAATGACCGCTATTGATTTGGAACCACTTTTTCCAAAAAACCAACCTTTTCAGTCACTTTAAGAAAAGTGGTTCACGCCTACACGTGGTGCGGCTGGGTACCTTAGAAAATTATGGTGGCTTTTCTTTGGGAGCTAAAACAAATCCCTCTATCTCTAACAACTATAGTTGTATCTGGGAGTAATCCCAAAGGTTGACAACCTTCGACAGTCAGTATGGAAACTCTTTTAAGAAATACTCCACCGTCAAGCGATGACTTGAGAAGACTGCATTCGGATTCAGTGGGCAGTCACCTAAAAGATAAAGATGAATCGGAGCATCTGAACAAACTCACAAAATTAAGAACACTACACATTAGTTTCCTAGCAACACATATTAAAACTGCTAAAATTTATTTCTTGGAGTAGTTCTTTCAATTTTGGATAAAGATAGAAGTCCGACCATTTAAATCAGGGTTGTATGTTGGATGGCAAAACGTTTCGAAAGAATAATCAATGAAAACATCAACCACAGAACTCGCAGTATGTGAGCGCGCATTATTATGGAAAATTATCACCATTATCGATTTTTTCTAGACGTAGTTTCGAAGTTTCGGTCGTAAAACCTTCCGATGAAGTTTCTGTAATATGTAATAATCACACTCTGTTTATCATGAGCGAAAATCGTCATTCGCTTCACTTTTGTCTGCATACGACGATATTTCATTGTTTTAGAGAGTGTTGACTTTAATGTGGACTCTTCCAAACACTGTTTTGTGGCTTTAGTTTAATATGAGAATCACGTACACATGTTCCATCAATAGCAATTATTCGATTCAAAACTCTTCCCTTTCATAACGTGTAAGCAATTCTCGCGCGAATTCGAGATAGTTGCTTTTACTGCTCATTTAATCGGTATGACAGCAATCGCGCTGCGACATTATTTTGTATTAATATTCCGTTAAAATGCGATCTACAGTAGTTTTTGATACTCCGGTTTTATTTCCGATTTCCATTACGGCCACACGATAGTTTTCATTGATGTGTTGTGTATAGCAATAGACGATCGGCCAGAGCGTGGCTCATCTATAATTTTTCTGCCTTATTTAAATTTTGTATGCCAATGTTGTATGGTGATGCGATCTACAGTATATCACCACACACTTCCGGTAACGATTGATAAATTATTGGCACAGTGCTGTGTCTTAAAGTTTCGATTTTGATGCAATGGCGTTGCTGGAATTTTACGTGACCCGTGTTCATTGCTGCTTAATAATTACTTATTTAAACAAAAACGCATGAAGAGAAAAACTGATTTTAAAAAATTTGTGTAATTAAATAACTCAAATAATAATAATAGCAATTTTCCTTCAAAAGATCTTTTGGATCTAATCAGCAACACCTTTGAAGAAATTCCATTAACTAGGATTTTAACCTTAGAATTGTCGACTTCGAATTCAGCCGATTTACTATGACGAGTTAACCAGTAGACCAGATAGATGGGCTACTTTCTGATTTTTAGATGAGGTCTTCTTTTGTAGTGGTGAACTCGTCATAGCAAATCGGCTGATTTCGAAGTCGAGTGTTCTAAGGTCACACCTTAGTAAAGGCAGTTAATTTTATACAGGTTTGGATGCTAGATTGTAGATACGGGTGTTCTTTGGTGGTTGGGTTTCAACTAAACATACATCTCAGCAATATTTGACCTGAGACTGTACCAAGACTACATTTATTTACATTCATTATTTACATATCACCCTCATTCATCTTACGGTGGTTTCGGAGTCTAAACGGAAAAAGAAGGAAAGATGAAGTCTTTACCAGCGATAGCCGTTTTTTTGAAAGGCTGATTTAATTACACACCTAGATTTGAATGTGCGTTCATAATAATATTGTAGGAATCATAAAAATTATATTTTGTCTATTAACGAATATTGTAAAAATGCTAAATTGATTTGATAGATAAGTTTAATTTAATGAACGTATATTTTCTGAACGAAATTACATAAGTTTGATTTTAAAATCCGTTTAAAGGCTGTAGCCAACTGGTAAAAAAGGTACTAATTGTGCTAATATACCGTCTGTTGTGATTAAAGAAAAAATATCAGTAACATAAAATTAAATACAATAAAAGCGACAGCAGTACAAAAATCTTAATATAACTAACTTGCGTTGGTTGTATCAAAGAGTGAAATAATTTTATTAAAATTAGAAAGAAATGCGCGTTAGGTTTCGCACATCAGTTTCGTATGTTGTCATACTGAAACGAACCATTTTCCCGCTATCAGAAATTTGTTCGCTGAAGTTTTTTTCGTAAAGCCGATTTTATTCTAATAAATAAAACCTTTTGATAAAACCATGAGCCTTTCAAATCCGATTCAGTATTTAGATGTAGAACAATATTTTACTCCAAAAGAATGGTCATCCATGGCAGAAGTTGAACAAAACAGATATAGAAATACTCTTGGTAATTACAGTGCTATGTTGAATTTTGGTAAGTTCTTCATTCTACCTATTTTTTAAATTTTATAAAATACTCTCTTGTTTCAAAAGTTTTTTCATTTCATCTGTGGCACTAAATTTTGGAATTTAGTTCTAATGTAATGTTTTGTTTAATTACCAATAGACTCTAACTACAGATAGTTTTGACTAAATGCTGTTAGTTTACAATTGTCAAAATTTTGTAATATTAGCATTATATCTTATTTATAAGCTTAAATAATCATTCACGTACATATCATTTGTTTTAATACTTGATAATCTGTATAATTTTTGTTCCATGTAAAGCTTTATAATTTACATTGTATATTTTTTTGTACATTTTTGTTTTAATCATTAAAATCAGAGCAGCTGGTTTTTGAATTCAGAATTGATTTTAAAGGGCTGAAAATCATTTATGAAGATTGTGAAACTGTTTGTATTGAATTTTTAATTTGTCTATAGAAAAAAAATTATAAATGTTGACAGATTAAAATTTTATATATGTGTTACTTTCTACTTGATTAATAAGATTACAATTTTATAAGATGTAAATTAAAACTGAAACTACAACCTTTCTGATTTGTGTTTTATAAGTTAAAAATAATTAATTACCAGTTGTACAGAGAAATTATTATTCATATAAGCAAATATAATTTGTTGTTATTTAAAAGAAATACTACATTGATTTGTAGGATTACTTTCTGTGTTTTCTCAAATATTGAAGGATTTTTTTTTTTCTTAAATAAGCCTACAACAAATTTTATAAATATCGTTATTTATAAAATATATCGTGATTTAGGCTGGAAAATGTATCTCAAGTTCTCTTATCTTTTATATTCTTTACTTAAAACTATTGCTATCAATAAACAATTAATATTTTACATTGAAATTTATTTTTCTGTTTAAAATTCTTATGTATGGCAAAAAAAAATTCACATGAATTACTTTGAAAGGTGTATATTTTAAAATGTGTCGGCTGTCCACTAATTACAAATTGTTTAGGTTTGTAAAAAAAAACCAGAAATGAATTTGGATGTTTCTTTGACTTTTTATTATTTTTTTTTTATAAATTCTTTTAAATAAAACTACACATAAGTCTTAGAACAATGTAAGAAATAATAATTGTGTTCTATAACTATTTCAGGAATGGACAGTCTTAGTGGCAAGAAAATAATTGTCAAATTATTTATTATTATTATTAATTGGCTAGCATATAATGGCAATTCAACAATAAAATTAATCAGTTTTATAATTTTCAGATGTATAATTATGTTGAGGTAATTAAAAATATAGTCTCGGCCTTTCATCCCGGGTTCAAATCACAGTCAGGCATTTTCACATACACTACACATCATTCATCTTCATCCTCTGATGTAATACCTGTGGTTCCAGAGATTAAAAAAAAAAAAAATTTAAATATAGCACAAAAGTATATTTTAACTAAAAGTAATTTTTGTTTTGCAATCTTTTTGGTTTAATGGTTTTATTTTGATTATTATTTCTCTCCTTTTTTATAATAGTTATATTTAATTTTATTTAAATTTTTTTTTTTTGTTTTTTACTTAGTGTGAAATAATATTTATTATATTATATACTTGTATTTTAAACCATAACACAAATTTAATTTCAGATGTATAAATAAAAGTTTAAATTACAAATTTTTCTGTAATATTCAAGATATGAATATTTTCTGAATTGATTATTATTCAGTTAATAGTTATCTGAAAATCCTGAGGTTTTGATAATTTATGTTGGATAAGCCTAATTTTCATTTATCAGATCATATCAGTAATTAAATGGCAATTTAAGAACAGGCTTAAAAACAACCCAAAATTATTCTTACATAGTGAGAATTTGTAGTTTCATTAATCCACTACCCCCCCCCCCTGAACATTGCTTTTGAGGAAAATAATGTAATAGTGCCTGGACTGTCTATATGTTAAGATGTTCAAAAGCTATTTGCTGAATTAAAACATTTAGGAGAGCAAATCTAGAAGTTGTGCTTCTAAAAAGATGACATGTCATGACACACCATTCAGCTTGAATTTTTATTGATGTTTTAAGAAATATGCTGCTTGATTTACTATAGTGATGACATCAATTGATCATCTAAGTCCCTAAAGTAATTGCTTCTGATTTTGTTTTTGGGACTTTTTGAAGATTAGTATTTAAATATTAGAGGAGTTTAAGAATAACATTAAACTAGAAATGTTAGCCTTTCATGAAGATTTTTAAAAATTGTTACAAAAGTATAAACATATAAACCAAATGTACTGAAAATACTAATGGCTGTTTAATTTTATAATTTAAAATTTTGAATACTTTATTTTTAAATTTTGACTTTTTTATAACTAAAATAATTTTTCTTCTTGACTTTTAATACTTAACCACACAACTTTAAATTAAAGTATGTTAAAATATATGGTGCACGCATTAAATTATATTTGTGTGACAGCTCAGCACAATGGAACAGAATTATTATATAGGCATGAAGTAATAAAAGATTCATATAAAACTCTTATGCATTGTTATTAATATTTAATTAAAACAAGAATATCCCTAAAACTAAAAATTAGTATTATTATATAGTGGCAATAAATTCTAATTTAGCCTAATAAATTTTATTTTATAGTTGTTACAAGTATTTTTAATTTTTTTTTTCTTTATTTATACACAGGATTTAATCCAGATAAGCCACAATTTATAAAAAAATATGAAAAAAGAATGGAAAAAGAAATGCAGTTTAATACTAAACTACTCAAGAAACAACTTAAACAGAACCATTCTATTCCAATATCTTCAGCTACATCATTTCAAAGAAGTCGTCAACATTTGATAATTCAAAATCAGACTAGTCAAAAGGGTAATGGAGGAGAAAATAAACGAAAGAAGGAAACTAATGAAACTAGTACTGATAATAAATCAAAAAAAGGAAGGAGGAAGAAGCTTGCATTTGTTGAAAATGTTCATGCAAATGATAATTATGTTGTCGACAACAATAATAAAAAAAATAAGAAGAAGCAAAATACTCATATTAGTGGTGTACATGACAGTTTAATTAGAGAGCTGAGAAAAAAGGAATTGAAGTTATTTTCATCACCTTTACCTAAACTTGCTGAATTGACAGTAAAATTATTTATTTACCTCTTTTTTACAATAAAGAATTAAATTTTTTTTTTTTAATTTTATTAAATTATTTTTATTTTTGGTGTGTATGTGAAATGATATTGTATTATCTTCCCAATTACTTTAAAATTGATAATAGTTATTATTATATTTCTTGGTGACATTCATCTGAAGTTTTATAAATGTAAAAAAAAAAATTAATAAGCTCATATAAGGTTTTCCTGTAACTGTGAAATCTATGTATTGATTGGTTATAATAACTGAAAGTAAATAATTTTATATCTGTAAGAAACATAACTGTACACTTAATAAATTTAAACTAATATTAACTTTTCTTAAGCACAATGAAAAATTAAGCATATTACGGTGAAGAAGCATATCTTTAGTTCAAATTCAATGTCCACTAGGCTGGTCTAGTCCAACATCTAATGCAATATCGCAAATCAGCTGATTTTGAAGTCAAGAATTCTATGGTTCAAATCCTAGTAAAGGTAGTTACTTTTATATGGATTTGAATACTAGATCATAGATACTGGTGTTTTCTGATGGTTGGATTTCAATTAACCACACTTCTCAGGAGTGGTCATCCTGAAGATTGTACATTTTTTTTTAGTCCTAATTTCACTGACATGTGAATTTTATTCACATTCATACATATCATCCTCATTCATTCTCTGAAGTAATACCTTACAGTAGTTCCAGAGGCTAAACAGAAAAAAGAGAGTCAAAATTCAAAGAAAAATTCTATTCATGATTTATTTTAAACATGTTTTTCTGAACTGATTTATGTAAAATATACTTCATAGTAATAACATAGGAACTCAAAAATTATTATTAAAAGAAAAAGTATTCAGTTTTTAGTCAATTTTTTTAGTAGATCATCTTTGAGATCACTTATCAGGAGTAGTTCTCATCATAGAATAATTCCCCTTGGAAGAGAAATTCATTTTTTGCTACAAAGTATCAGCCTTCAAGTATATTCATGAGTTACAGCATTTTTGAAAATTTACTTCTGTCACTGAATCAAACATTATTACCCTTATGCTAGAAATCTTCTTTAAATAACAGATTTTTTACGTTAAAAAATAAAGCTCACCACCTAATAAAAATGGACTAGATGGGTTTTTATTATTAACAAATTTAAAGTTTCTAACTACCTATTAATAGGTATAACTACTATGAAGGTAAGTCACATATCAAACGAATAAATTCACACCAATAAACTATGTTGTTCTAAATTTGAGCTTTATTATATGCAGTGCAGAATATAGTTCTTTATGAACAATAATTTGTTGTAAACTGACAGAATTTCAGGAGAGAATATTAAGGTTGGATGTATTAGATGTGGTTGACGTAGAAAGTTTCTGATCCACATGATTCTATCATGGAATAAAAGGGGTTATTTAGGTAGATAAGGAGATTGTTAGACTTGAGATGGATGAGTGAATTTCAAATTGTTTTTATGTAATGACTCTTTTATGTTCTGCATATAAATTGACTACTGTAATTTTGGGTTACAATTACTTAAGTGTTATTAATCATTTTTGATTGTTCTATTGTGTTTACGTGTGTTAAATTTTATTAATATTACCAACTTGAACAGAATATGTGAAGACATATCTTACCTTAATTTTACCATGAAAGTACTTTCGTAGCATCCTTCATCCCCATTGATGATTGAAATACTAAACTGCACATTAAAAATTAAAAGTACTAAAATAATGACATTTGTGTATTAATTTATTGTATGAGTGTTGCTATCTGTTGCAGTTTTTATTTGACTCTCCCACAAACACTGACTGATGGGTTTATCAGATTTAAATTTTGTTTCTATCTACAGTATATGTAATATTTTTGTAATATATTTAATTTTATTTCATCTTTATAAATTTGTAATATTTCTAAATTTGTGTTAATATTAGAAATATAATGTTTATTGTGTATTAGATGGTCTGCCGTATTAGATAAACCTAATTTATTATTTTTATAATTTCTATAGAGTTCAAGAAATTTTGTTTTAAAGGATGTGTTTGTTTTCTTATATAGCAGTACTCATTTAATAAATTAATACACAATTTTAATTATTTTAAAATGCAGTTTAAAAATTAAACAGTTTAATTATTATTTCTATCATGATTTGAGGATGTAGGATCCTGTGAAATTACTTTTATGCTAAAAATTAAGGTAAAATATATCTTATCTCTCCCTCTACGAATCATGAGACCTTGCCGATGGTGGGGGGGCTTGCGTACTCAGTGATACAGAGTAGCTGGACC
>JAAAKQ030277766.1:0-10504 GCA_010016005.3 Zanna intricata | reverse complement strand
CTTATGACAATGACTCTATCGCTAAGCTGTTTGAAATACTCTACTCTCATCCCTATCTTCTTGTTCATTAAAATCCTACTCCTGCTTGCCAACATTTTATAAGACAGCCAAATGAGAAGGCAAAAAGGAAATTTAAACATTACAGGAGAACTTATAAGTAAATACCAGTTCATTCAACACATGAAGTTCCTGATACCTACTGGATAATTAATGTATAAGTTATCATTAAAGAAAGGAAATGAGCAAAGAAATGACAAAGCCAAAATAATAAAAATAGACTTTTTTTTTTTAAATTACTGCATTTGGCTTCGACCAGGTGTTCTAGAAATAACTACATGTAATATAATATATTATATTATTCTATTCTGAAACAGAAACATTATCTGAATTATACTTTAAAAATCTTTACCACAAGTTTAGAAAATAAAACACTATCAACATATGAGTTATTCTTTTCGGTAGATTTTGTCCTTACTGGTTTGCATGAACAAAGGTGGAAAACAGACAAACATGTCCTTCCCAAATCCATATTAATATTAAACTTATTGCTGCAAAACTAAAAGCATAAATGAAAATTTCTGAAAAACACCCTGACGAATCTGTAAACAGTTTGTGTTGCAAATGGAAAAATCCAGAAAATGCATGGAAGGAAAACACAATGTTTGAAGGAACACAATTAATTGGCTTTGAACAGTAGAAAACCATAAAATTAAAAATTTATACACATGGGAAGGTTAAATTAAGTAAAAATAAAAAAGTAAAACAAATGAGACTTTTACTGGAAGAGTATTATTCTCTTTTCTACACAATAATATTTACATTTATATACAACACTGCTGTGACATTAACCATAAATATCAGTTCACAGAAAAAATAAAAGGAAGTCTAAGGATGGAGGTAATGGTTCATAAAGATTTCTTGAAAAATTATACATGTAGGAAGGCAGAATAAATCCTAACAGCACATCTTGAGGGTTGCAAGATTCGGATACTCCTGCATGCAACTGTAGTTTATTCTATTAACCCTACAGAAAAATCTTTGATTAAAAAATGTTATAGCAGAAGAAGCTGTTTGGCATTTCTCAGAGGCTAGACATGGCAAAGGAGCACCTGATAGTGTGCGAGTATATCTAAGAAAATTGTTGATGGATTTGCTGTAACAAAGACATACCAGATACTGAAACTCTTAATTCTTTGCTACCAAATCACTAAAAATAATGAAAATTCGCCAATGATGATTGCAAATTAATGATATCAACAAAAAATTGCCCCTGTTTGACATACTGGTTCCACTAACAAGAAATTCTGAAGATTCATGGTTTAACCAACAATGTAAAAAATCCATTTGTTATTGAAGAAGATGGTTAAGTTGTAGTGACAGCATTTAAAAATATGTTCACAATGAAATTTACCTATAGCTGAGCTACATAGTCATCAAACAAAATCATTGATAGAAAATCAGAAGATGGGTCTATTCTTTTAAACTACTAGAACATAAATTGAAATTATTTTAAATAAATAGTTTACAATTATTAAGTTCATAAATTTACATAATTTATTTTTTATTTTAGGCCTGCTAATTTTAAGATTTTCTACAACTCATTTCTTTAATTATGTAAATTAATTAAATAGTTATTTAGAAACTTACATGATAAAGGTTTTATTATTTTTTCATATCAAACAAGTCATTTACTTTTATGTAAAATGTAAATTACAATAAATTTACCCTTGAGAGTCTGTCACATTCATTCACACCTACATCAGTTCTGAGGAGACTTTGTTTTTAAATTTATTATTATTAAAAAAAATATACAAATTTATGCTTTACAATTACAAGGTATATAATGTGATACGCTAATGGCTTATGGTAAGCTCCTTTTTTGTTACAAATAATTAATTTTAATCAAACAATTTTAAGCTATTTCTATAGAATGACACATGTGAGACATTTGCTTTGTACTATCAGTCATTGTTTTACATTCTCTTTGTATTAGAAATATTAAAGTACAAAGATTTTTCCTACAGAATAGACAGCCATTCACAAATCAGAGCAAAATTCAAATTCTGTTACCATCAGATGGAGATGCTTTGGACACTATATTATTTGAAAACTAACTTAAAATGTTATTTGAAAACTAACTTTGAACAATAAAAATATAATCAATTAGTAGGAAAAAAAAGGACTGGAATGAATAAAAAATTTTTTTTTAAATGTATTCTCTATTTAATTATATTAAATAAAGAAATTTTATATGAAAATCAGTAATTGAAAATTTGTATTACTGATATAAATTTGGTAAAAAATAATTAATCTCTCCACATACTACAAGAAATCTAATAAATGTCTGTTAATTTTGGACCCTTAAAATTACAATATTTTTTTTTTTAATATTACTTTCCTGATAGACTTTGGACAAAAGATTATTATTTTGATAAAGTACCTACTGATTATATAACATAAAAATATTGAAAAATATTGATTAGATAAGTTAATGGAAAGTATATACATTTAAATAATGTATAAAGGCTAATTTCTACCCCACATTTAAACTGTCAAACCTAACTGAAAAAACTAAATTTATTCCCCTTTAATTTTTTTATCCATGTTTTTTGTACTGGTAACGTTTCACAATATTGCTATCATCAATACTGTCTACATTATCACCATTTGGCCAGTGAAAAGTTTTATTAAAAATGTGCACAAAATAAACAGTCCAAAACTTGTTTTCAACATCTCTCTCATGAATTTAGCCTAAGCAATAAATTAATCTTTTATTTTTGGTAGTGTATTTCACTAAAAGTCAATTACATGACAAATCGACTACTAAAGATATGCAAATTCTAAATGTGGATACTCCCTGCAAGCTGCCTCTTGCTTCCTCTGCACTACTCCTACAACTCGGCATGCAGAACACTTACTACTGGTTGCTATAATGCATATGTTCTATTTAAAAATAATTTTCATAAATAACTACACCATATCAAAGAAAATCATAAAATAGTAGCTTATAATAAATAAACAACTCGTTTCATATATGTTTGTATTACATCATTGTTTTTGTCTATTTATAGCTAAAATTTAGTTTAATATACTTGAAAAAAAAAAAAAACATTTACTTTCAAGAAATAAATAAATAAATTACTTCATATACATCTTGATCAAAATATTATTATAGGTTATTATAACATTAGGTATATTAAACATACACCTAATATCTGGAAATGAAAATCGAAACCCCCATTTTGATACAATAACATGATCAATGAAAATTTCTTCTTCCTCAAGGTAGAAGGCCACCCAACTTGTTCTGAATGTTTATCATTCAATTTATTATGAAGTGATGACTTTTGTACTCCAAACTTATCTGCAGCTTGCCTCATCGATAATTTATTTTCTCTGATAGCTTTGATAGCTTCAGTTAATTTCTCTGGCTCATAATCTTTGCAGGAACTACTTCCAATTCTTTGAACGCATTTTCTAGGCATCTTTGATATACAATTGGGAGAAAATAATCCATTATTAGCTTCAGACAAAATTTAGATATACAGCATGAGTTCTCCAAAATAACACCAACATGGAAAAATTAAAAATTTTTGTAGGATAGACTACACTTCTTTCTTTCTTTAGTCTTCGTAACCTCCATAAGAGATGAATGAGAATGGATATTTATAAATGTAAATGTGTGCAGCCTCAGGTCAACCATTCCTGAGATGGGCAGTTAATTGAAACCCAATCACTAAAAAAATACCATTATCCCCAATCTAGTATTCAAATTTGCATAAAATTAACTGCCTTGACTAGGATTTGAACATTACACTCTCAATTTCTAAATCAGCTGATTTGCAATGATGATTTCACCACCCGACCAACCCTGTGGGTTAGTTTAGAATATAATAAATTTTTTTACATAAATGGAATAAATTCCTAATTAAATGTAGAAACATACACCAAGAGTATTACAATTGCATTTATTGGGCACTTAACTACGTAACACCAAAAATCTTGAAGTTTTTAAACTTTAAAAAATATCTAAAATCATTTCTGCTCTGTAATCAAGCAACAAAATGGTTCACCAAAAGTTACATAATGGCCTTGACTAACATGTGAAAGAAAAGTGATGTCTAACCAGTGATTCAAAGGTAAAATAAAAATTCCCTCAACCCTACCAACTGTCCAAAATATCCCATCTAATGGTATTTTAAAATAGAATAAAATGAAAGAAAAATAATTGGACAGTAGCTAATTTCTGTGAGGATATTTCTCAGTGTATTGTAGTTTTGGAATGAAACTTGTAACTTTTCTTCTAGGATACTGAAAAAAAGGCGGACTTGTTAAAAAAGTTAAAGAAAACTTATTGGGTTAATAAAAATGACTGGCTTAATGATTGTTGTCAAATTTATAATTGCACTAAGAAGGATTTGACACCAATATTGAGGGTATGTATACAGGCTTTGGATGCTAAGAATTAAATAAGATATAGTGCAGCAATTATAGCAAAGCGCTGGCGAAGGAGAGTAGATATATGGTTGTAAGTAGAGGAAAATTACATTGCTAGAATGGCTCTGCTATACCTGAAATATTCAAATTTTGTAAAAACACATTTTTGTAACTACCAAAATAAAAATATTAAATACTTTATTTAGATACAACAAAAATATAGAATAAAAATCACATTAGTATTGCTTGGTTTCCTAGACAGATGATAAAACAAGAAATATTCCAATATTTGCATGGAAGGATAAGGAAACTGTGGGGAAAAATCTGGGCAACATAATAAAGTGGAAAATTATAAATAAAAAAGAAAGGTATGATAACAAATAGTACTACCATTTTATGAAATAAAAGCAACTCGACTACATGAAATCTAAATACAATAAAAAAGAACTTTTAAAGGCATTTAAGCATTAACTTTTACTTAATATTTAACTACATTCTTAAATATATTAAATGAGCATGCAGAAAATTCATTCTTTTTTTTTAAGATAATTCACTACCTGAACTTGTTGAAACTTACACGTGTAAATTCGTAATGCAAATTTTTAAATAATATGAAAAATAGCATATTTTGTAACATAAAATTTTTATTGTACAAATCATCATGCAATGCCTGACTAGATTAAAATTAAACCAAATTTATCTATTATCACTGAGTAACTCATTAACACAGCAATATTGTTTCTGCAAAAGTAAATATTTTGTTCAATTTTAAACAAATTGATCATTAGGTAATTCATAAATCAGTAGAAATTGAAGCATGCTAATATCTAAAAGGCACAATATAATAATGTTAAACATATTAATATTAAAAAAAACAAAATTAATCTGTTAATTTGTAGAACTGGCTACACTCTTATAAAATGTAAAAAACTAAATATATTTATAACATCTAATTTGTTTGAAAAACAATTATTAAAGAAAATCATTTTTCTAGATGCATTTTTAATCACAGACATAGAATGACATAAAGAACAAAATCTACATTTACCTGGTAGAGTTTCACCGTTACATTGCAATAATCCTTCTTGATTAAAAATTTTAATTTCTCTTTTTTTTGTAACATCCGACCAAAAACTAATCACAAACAATGAACTATCAGCTCTCCAACTTATACGAGTTTTCTTATCATCAAGCACTTCTTTTGAGTCCTGAATAGGCACAGCAATTCTAGCAGCTTTCCCTTCAGAACCATGAAATTGAGTTTCCTTTTTACCCCAACCTACATTAACCATCTGTTTAAGGCCGGGACCAGTATCAAATAAATTTTGTTCAGTTATGGGATCAAATGAGCCTGACATCAAAATTATTGTATTTTGTCCTGTTGCAAAAATTACAGTCTCTAAATCGGGGCTCCACTCCATTCCTCTAAGTCCACTATCTACGCTTCCAACGCACTGTACCTCGTTAGTTTCCAATTCGAGAGAAAAGACATCTCCGTTGGCTAAAGCAACAACTAAAGATCTAGTTAAATATTGATATACTATATTAATACCATCTAAATTTACATCGCTATTCGCAGAAATAGCGTAATATCCCCTTAAATCGTAAACTTGTTTCGCTTGACTTGTTTCTCCACTAACAGAATAAATAATACCTTTACAATAACAGTATAATGAATCAAGTTTTTTAAATGGATCTATATTTTCTTCTACACCGACGCAGAAACAGTCAGTTCTTTCTAACTCAGGAAACTTGTAATTAGCTGCAAAAACTTGCTTTAAATTCTTCATTTTTTGTTAACACCAATTTTAAAATAATAAATATTTAAAACAATCACAACTGACAACAACACGTGAGCCTTAACTGTAATGAATGAGGTTACGTTCTTTCTTATACTCACGTCAAGCTGTTAGATGATTGGCTAATCGATAGTCGATATCTTCGACAGTAAATAAAAAGAACATCGATAATTACTGGTTTCGACTTCAAATTACCGGTGTATCAAACAGAATGATCCTATTTCAAATAACATATACTTTATAATAAAAATGACTTACGATTACAAGACAAATTATATACTATTAAAAAACATTTTTAATTTCACTTGCCAAATTATAAATGTTCTATAAGTCATCCAACCTCAGCAAGGATAACATCAAGATGATGACTCAGTTCTTTCCCAATGTGTTACGGCAGCAGTCCTCTGTTACATGCACTTTTGATCCTGGTTTTCAGCTAATCAAAAATCAGCAGATAATAGTGGATTTAAATGTTTTGTTTTAAGAACAAAAATCCATTTTTTCTTCTAAAGAAAAAAAATCACAAAATGTAATATCTGAGGAAATGTAATGTAATTTCTAAGATGAATCTAGGAAAAGATGTAATGTCTTGGGGAGCCAAGAGTGTAGTTCCAAGTCTTGGGCTCCCATATGCCCTGTAAGATTGAGGCAATCTTTCATTTAGAAACCAATAAATTTAGTTTTATCACTGTAGTGGGGCTCAATCTTAGTAAAAAATTAATTCTTCAGAGTCTTCATTTAATTGTGAAAAAAGTCAGTCTTCCAGCATCACAAAATATGAATGGCCTGTTACTGGATTTCCTCCAAAAAAGAAAGGGTCATATATTTTTGTAAATGAAACCGCATAAACATTAACTTTTGGTGACTCTTGCTTTTGCTGTATATTCTCATATGGATTCTCAAGTCCACATGTTGAACATTGTGACATGAAATTTTACCACTTAAATAAAATGTTCATCACTAAAAATTAACTGCAGTAAGAACTTATTATCTTCCATATCAACTAAGAGCAAATCACAGATATCTTGACTTTTTTTGTAACATTAAGAGCTTGTAACAGTTAGAATTGGTATGGCCTGAAAATACAAGCATTGTTTTAACACGAGCAAAAGATTCATAAGAGGAATTGAATTTTCTTAGCTGGGACAAGCAAACTTTTATGGGTTTCGTTGAAAACTCTGTTGACTTGGTTGTACATTCTCCTCTGAAGTGTATGGTCAACACGGACTCTTCTCCTTGCATAGATGTTCCGATTCTTCAAATTGTTTATTTTGTCCTTTGTTTACTAGTGATGAACATTCTTAGCTGATGGTGGATCAGTGCTAAAACCCTGTTGAAACACACTAATTGTTATTTCAAACTCTGTCTTTCTAAACTGCAGAACACAAACACTCCTTCTGTTGCATAAACACCATTTTGTTTATAATTGAGGTTAGTGTATGTTTGAAAGCTAGTATGAGGGTATGAGAGCTGATATTTGAAACTCTGGGATGCGCACTTCTTTCAGATTGTACAAATTTCATTCTCTCACCAAGTGTGGTTGCACACTTGCTTTGTCTGAGATTTCACACAAACTACAAATACTTATTTGAAAACATTTTTCCAATACTTAAAAGCTTACTTAATCCCAAATGATGCAGAGTAATTAAATTTACGTCATCCACCTATACCTCTAATTTCACATACTTTAGGATACATTCATGTTAAAAATATCAAAAAATGTTAGTAATAAAGTATGAATTTATTACTTTGAGATATTTTATTAAGATAAGACTTCTAACTGTGAGATATCTTTCCAGATCCTGGAAGGATATACCCTTACTATCATGTGGTAAGAGTGAAAACTCTTACTGGTGAACTCATATCTACCATTAATATGCCATAAAGTTGCAATTTGTAATATTTGAACCTTTATTTAAACAAAAATAATGACTTCAAACACAATTATTATTCACCTATTTTTATTATTGATATTATACAATTTTTTAACTTTTACTGGGGTGAAAATTTTTGAGTAAGTTTTTGAGAAAGAAATTCAGTCAAATTTTAATTACTTTATTTATTTTATGGTGTAAGAAATTTATAGTTAATGATATATTGTTTGGCTATTTATTTCCTACCTTTTAACAGGAGTATAAATTTTATTTATTACTTTTATTTGCTGATCTAATAAGTTTTTGTAGGTTGGATTAGAGTCTTAATTTTCAATGTTTATTTTATGGTTTTATTTAGAGCATTAATTTAATATTATATCACTATTATTGCTTATGTGAGTAAAAAAAACAGGGAAGAATAAAGAGAATCATTTTATTCATAATGGTTATTTAGCACAAAATTCACTCAGTAACTGCTATTTTGCATAATTATCAAAAATCGATCTCAGTGCTGAGAAATGTTTATTATTTGTTTTGAAATTATTATTACTATTGAATTATCAAAATACTTTTGTTTTTGAATGAGGATATTTTATTTATTTTTGCAGTTAATTTAGATCTACTGAGGTGAATGTTTTGTATTTATTTTTATTGGATATTTGGTCTGATTTTTTATGCAATTTTTCTAAATAATTGGTGTTTATTTATCCACTATCATCATTGGTATTAAATAAATATTTACAACTCATTTAATTTTTGTATGGATATTTTTCCGTTAATTGATCATCAATGAATGAATCTAAGATATAAATCAAAATTATGGTTTAAGAATCTAGATTGACTCCTTTTTCTTTGATATAATTTAATAATGTAAATAAAGATCATGTGAATTACTTTAATTAATGATTTTCATGTATATCACAGAAATTAAATAACAGAATAAGGAGAGGTAATGTAGTTACAATTTATTTATTATTTAGGAAATTATTTGTTTGATGTAAGATTTATCCTTCCTCTATGAATCATGAAACCTTGTCGATGGTGAGGGGGCTTGCGCGCTCAGTGATATAGAGTAGCTGGACCAAAGGTGAAACCATGTGAGAGAGGTATCTGTTGAGAGTCAGACTAAGGAATAATTCCTGAAAGAGGGTAGCAGCTCTTTCAGTAGGGTAAGGCGTAGGTCAGAAGGACTTAAACGGCCATATCAACAACACTAAACTTTTGAGTACTGCGCAGCTGTAAGCAATAGAAAACTACAGCTGTATTTTTTCTAAGAAAATGTGCCTTTCTGCATTTTCAAAAACAAAGATGGAGGCGCCTTCCTTGGTAAAAAATTCCGGAGGTAAACTAGTCGCACAGTTCAGATCTCCGGGTGGGACTACTTAGGAAAGGGGTCACCAGAAAATGAAAAAAAACATTCTATGAGTCGGAGTGTAGAATGTTAGAAGTCTAAAATAGGTTGGTGGGTTAGAAAATTTAAAGAGGGAAATGGATAGGTTAAATGTACATGTAATAGGAATTACCGAAGTTAGATGGGAAGAGGAAAACAACTTTTGGGCCAACACCCATTTTAAAAATCATAGTAGAAGAATATACACATGGAAAAAACCTGGTGATACTGCAAGATATCAGATAGATTACATCATGGTTAAACAAAGATTTAGAAATCAACTCCTAGATTGCAAAGCATATCCTGGAGCAGACATTGATAGCGACCATAATTTAGTGATAATGAAATGTAGATTAGGGTTTAAAAACCTGAAGAAAAGGCATCAGATATATCATTGGAATTCGGAGAAGCTTGATAAAGAGGAGGTAAAAAAGATTTTTGAGGAGGACATCGCAAGAGGTCGAAGTAAAAACAATAAGGTAGAAAATATAGAAGAAGATATAGAAGAAGAAAATATAGAAGAATGGGAGAATGTTAAAAAAGAAATTCTTATATCAGCAGAAGCGCTCTTAGGCAGAACAAAGAGAACTGGTAGAAAACCTTGGATATCAGAGGATATATTTCAGCTGATGAATAAACATAGAAAGTATAGGAATGCTAGTGATGAAGGTAGTAGACGGAACTATCAAATATTTGGATAGTTCCAATAATAACTATCAATAAATAGGAAGTAGAAGAGGATGAAAAAGGTGAAACAATACTAAGATCTGCATTTAATAGAGCGTTAAAGGATCTGAATGGCAGAAAGGCTGCTGGGATAGACAGGATACCAGTAGAATTACTGCGCAGTGCAGGCAAAGAAGCGATAGATAGATTATACAAAACTAGTGTGTAACATTTATGAAAAAGGGGAAGTTCCATCACACTTCAAAAAGGGTGTTATTGTCATGATTCCAAAGAAAGCAGGAGCAAATAAATGTGAAGAATACAGAACAATTAGCTTA
>JAAAKQ030277755.1:0-10505 GCA_010016005.3 Zanna intricata | reverse complement strand
TACTTGTAAGTTTCCTATTTGATTACAATAAAATTTTATAACTATATTGCGGATAATAATTGACTTACCCTCGTGTGTGTATATATATATATATAATTGCTTTTGTATTATAATGTTAAAACTGATTAACATTAAAGTCTGTAATAATTTTAATTAACTAAACATAGTGTAGCTACCAAATTAAAGTTTTTTTATCCCTTTTCTCCTAATTTATATAAAATTTCCTCTTTGTAGTTTAGCCTGTAAATTCATTAACTTACACTCGCTTCATTTTTTTTTTTGAATGTCCTCATATAATAATATTTACCAGATATGTAAATATGAAACCAGAATTTTTGTATAGAAAATATATGTTTATTGTATTAAAATGATGAAAAATATTTTATTTGAAATATTGTCTATCGCCAGCTATACATTTTTTCCATCTCTCTGACAACTTATGGATGCCACACCAAAAAAACTATTGCTCTTTTGAGGCAAACCAGTCTTCCAGCCATTTTCATAAGAAGTGAAGCGCTGCTCAGCAAGTGCGTATCCCATCAATGCAAATAAATAGTTGCGCAGAGCCAAGTATGGTGAGTAAACTGCATACGAAAGTATTTTCCAATTGAACGCCTCAATCGTTTCCTTGACTGGTTTTGCTGTGTGTGAGATGGTGCATTATCATGAAGCAAAATCACTTTATGTTGCCTTCATATGATAATCTGGTCGTTTTTCATACAAAGTTTGATTCAAATCGACCATTTGCTGTTGGTAGCTTTCAATATTAATGGTTTTGCCAGTTTTTAGCAGCTCATAATAGATCACACCCTTCTGATCCAACCAAACACAAACCATTGTTTTCTTTCCATAGCAGTTTGGCCTGCAATTGATGTCAACCGTTCGCATGAAGTTACCCATGACTTTTATGCTTAGGATTTTATAAATATATCCACTTTTCATCACCTGTCACAATTCAATGGAGAAATGACTTTCTTTTGTACCTGGTGAGCAGCATTTCACAAGTGGTTTTCAGTTTTCTTGCTCGCTTTCAAATGTATGTAGATGGCTTCTCATGTTACATTTAACTGATCTGCGAGTTGTGTTTGAGCGTCATACTCATCCAACAATGCTTGCAATTCGCTATCTTCAAACTTTTTCGGTGGTCTTCCATGTTCTTCATTTCTCACGTCAAAATCACCACTTTTGAATTTTTTAAACCACTCTAAGCACTGTGATTTACCAAAAGCATGTTCACCATAAGCTTTAAGAAGCATTTGATCAATTCTGCAACAGTTTTCTTTAAATGGTAACAGAAAATCAATGCTTTCCCCAAATCTTAGTTTGTAGGCACAAAATTTGACCTTGTTCAATTCTATTAAAAAGTATGCTGTTGTTTGAAACTTGTATTGTTGTGAGTTGAAAATCTGTTTCAGCTGTTAAAGAAAGAAAGTGGTGCCAGTGATATGGTTTAAGGGTAACTACATTGACAGCTAAGGCCACATTTATTATATATATATATATATACACACAGAGAGAGAGAGAGAACAATGTTATATATTATTTTTATCAGTATATTAAATGTGATTATTAGCTAGATATGCCTATTATATTTTTATAGTACATTGGTTAAACTAAATGAAACTCAAATTGTATTAAAATTACTATGAAATTCTGAAGCTTTGGTATACATAATTTTTAAATGAAAAGAATTTATCCATTTCAAAAGTAATAAATTTGTTTCTTAATTTTTTTTTAAGGCCACCAGAAACACCAGTATTTCAGTGCACAACAAGTACATACAAGCCATTCAAGTGGGCTCTCGTGGAAAATGAGATTTCTAGATTACTGCATGCTTATCCTTTAAAGAATGCAGTATGGTATCCAACATTGAAACTTCTTCCATCTCTGTTCCTGTTCAGAATCTCTGCATTTATATTTCACATGATTCCAGCATATATTTTGGATACTGTCTCAAGGATCAGTGGACAACGACCCATGTAAGCATTTAAGGAAAATTTTTGGCATGTTACTTTCATTGTTATTTCATGCATATCTTGCTACTGTTTGGTACAAGTAGACATTTTTGGCCCTTTATCCTATTCCTCCATTATCCTAGCACAAAATTACTGTTTTTAGTTAATTCAATGAAAGCCCCTACTTATGAAATCTGTTATAATGACAGTTGTATATTAATTTAAATGTGTCTATTTTCACTTATTATGAGAGAAGTTGGTTACTTGTATCTACTTTTAAAATGTATTTGGACTACTTAAATAAGGTTTCAATGCATTTTCAGTTTGATAGTCGCAAGCCTTCTTTATTTTATACAAAAGTGCAATAAACTTGTACCTAGTTGCATGTTCTTTAGCATTGACTGTCACAATTGTGATTATAATTTACTTACAGAATCAAGAGAAGAGAAGGTATATATACTAAATGTACCAAGATCTCTGTACAAATGATTCTGTATGATTCCTGCATATTTGATGTTAGTATAAAATGTCTTCATTTCTATTTCTAAGCAGAAAAAAATCTTTTATTTAAAGTCCCAATAAGTGTAAATAATCTATTGTGATATTGTGAAACACATATTTATGAAGATGGTTGTTATAGATGAATAGTAAATTCATCTGCAAGATAGACTTTAGTAAAAATTGTAATTATGCAAATTTTGCATCATCCAAATTATTTAGAAAACTGATCATAAAAAGAAAATTTCATAATTAGTGTTATCAACATGACAGTTGAATATAATATTTATTATATTTAAAATAAGGTTGCCCTGTAAGGCTTACATTAAGAAATTAAGAAAAAATGTAATGTAATTTCAAGATACAAATTTTTCGTATAGCACTTAAAAGATATGAATAAGCAACATTTTCAAACAATATAACATTTTTAAACATAGTAAATTTTACAAAAAAATGGCATATTAAATAAACAACATGTAGGTCAAATAATTAGTCACATACAGTACATTGTTAATTTTGTGTAATGTGGTTTTTACATGACCAAGTAATTAGGTCATGTATTCAAATAATATGAAAAAATTTGGTTATATGTAGTGTGAAGGGTATAATGTAAATGTTTTTCATTACTATTGTAAGCAATAGAAGTTTGACATTATTATTAATGTCGTTCCATACAGTATATATCATTTTTGTGTTCATACAAATTGTTTTGAATATTATAAAGCAATGACAAATCAGGAACAGTTTGCCTTGGTTAATATACATAAATTTTTACATTGTTTCATTTTAATGATAAACATTATTACTCTATTATGAAACATGATGTGTTTTTTAAATGTACACCATCAATTTTTTAGTCAGCAGTTTAATAATTTGATGTTTAATTATGACGCCATTTTTAAAACTGTTATTTTGGTAGCTTACTTGTCAGAAGAAACTTGAAATCATTTTCAGATGAGCGTAATTAGTTTTAGATCTCAATCATACATCTAGTGTTGGTTTATTGGTTTGTGTGTGGGCATTTGTTCATTTGTTTTTTTCTTTTCTTAGAACCAGTAGAATCTATTAACTGTAGTTTGTTTGTAGTTTGTAAAGTGCCTAGCAATAGCATAAAAGTGTGTTAAACAGTTATAAATAAATGAAATTCCAAAATGAGTCACCATTCAACAATGAAATTGAATCAAAATTCAGACTTAATGAATTTTTCCATTAGAACAATTAGGCAGAATAAAGGAAAAATTTGACAAAAACAATACTTCAATTGCTATTGTACAATATATGAATTCTGTGTTGTATGTAAGAGACCCAACTTAGAAAAGTTAGAAAAATCTGGAAAACAAAACACAAAGAAGGATTTGTTTGAGTCTGCCAATGATTGATAAAAGACTCCTTAAACTATACAATAGAATTGTTTTTAAGCTGCCTCATCATCAACAATGTTTACTGTAGGGTAAATCTATGGATTTTGAAGTAGCTAAGGTTCATTCTTCGCATTTTGTGAAAATTATTTCAGAGAAACATATTTCAAAATAGATGTTAACGTGGACAAAACATGTCTTGAAAAAAATTCAACATGGGTTTTTATTAAATACAAAAAGGACAGCCCCTGAGTTTAAAGCTGGAAAAGATCATTAAATATTTCTCTGCTAAGTTCATCCAGTGTTAGACCAATGTTGGTTTACAAATATTTGAATCTTTGTACCTTAAAAAATAAAGAACACCTAAGAAGCTCACAAGTAAACTTAGGTAACAGCAGAATTTTTCATAGACTGCTTTAATATTGGTTACTTTCCTAATATTAGGTATTATTTAATATTAAAGAATTTAATATGTAAGATTATGTTGGCATTGGACAATATAATATTCTTATGACCATGGCTGAGATACTACAAGAAATGCAGTTGAAAATACTGAAGTAAGATTTTTGTACCCTGTTTGTATGATGAATGTTAAAAATATGTTTGACAATATGGATAATAATAAAAAAAATTAAATAAGTGTTAACAAACTTTTCAGTTGTTGATAGTATTGTGAATATAAAACAATTTCTAAATGAATTTATTGACAAAACGTTAAATGCGTGTCGGAAAGTGCCTATGATCCAAAGATGGTTAAAAAAAAAGATAAGTTTCACATGCACTGAAACTTGTAAAGAATAAAACACTTCACTAGATGAGGAGATACAGAGTATTATGTTAAATTATAAACTTAGCTATGAGGAGATTTTAGAATTGACCTGAAGAAAATGAAGAAAGTGATATTCGATCTAAACTATAAATTTATTGGTTTAAAAAAATTGGCTTTTAATTTTTTTAAATTTTATTTTAGTCACTGTTTAGAGCGAAAGGATATAATTAAGTATATTCTTCTTATACAGTAATACATTATAGAGGAAATGTTTTGGTCAGAGCCTCTCAGTTTATTTTTTTTTTTAATCTAATTAATGTCTTAAGGCTCATGATTTCGTTTATTTAGTTTTGTTGGTCCCCACATAAATTAATACTATCTTTATTTACGTAAAGAATCTACAAACCAATATTATTATCTATTATTAAGGCACACTATTGTTAAACACTATTAAAAACAATGCTACCTACAACAGCACTTATGAAGAACATTCACATTATGTCTGAAAAGACATTCTGTAGCATTTCTATGCCTCTAGAAATAATTGATTTTAAAATTTTTTTTAATTTATTTTTTTTAATATAAAATTAATGCAACTTATTAAATTAATAAATTGAACTTCCAAAAACTTCTGCATACTAATGACAAATTTTAAAATGTATTTTCTTTTATATTATAAACATTAAGCACATGTATTTAGCATATATTAAGTTGCTACAAATTGTGAGATTTTAATGAATTTTGCATCTTTCTAATTGTTTTCAAAAATACAGAAAGCATTCTTTAACTTTATACTGGGAGGTAATATGGTAGTTCACTGATAGTACTTAGCAGTTTATATAAATATGAAACATCAATATGTGGAATAAATGTTATATGTGATTTTATATAAAAATTGTAATCACCCACCATCAGTGAGATACATCTAGTAATTAAATCTTTTGATCCTGTGTGCTTGGGTGCATAGTGTACACATATTACCTAAAAACAGTCAAGGATGTTTACATACTAGATAAGCATAGTTTCCATACAGTTTTTAAAGTAATTTATGAGTTCTTTGTTTCAGATTAGTAAAATTACACACAAATGTAAACAAATCCTTGGGGCGTCTTGCCCCCTTTATTTTCAACGAATGGATGTTTGATAATTCAAAATCTTTGGAATTGCATCGCAAACTTTCTGATTCGGATAAAAATGTGTTTGGTATTGATGTTGAGAAGTTAACTTGGGAAACATATTTCAATGATTTAGCTACGGGTGTTAGACAGTTTCTAAATAATGAAGATCCAAAAACATTGCCGGCTGCTAAACGGAAAGATTCAGTGTAAGTTACATTTTTTACAGTCTATTTTTTTATTTTAAAAATATTGAATAAATTAGTTAAGTATACCCTGTAAGGTCATATGAAGTATGAAATTTGAGTTCATATTTTTATCATAGAGTTGTTATATTTACTTTGTTCTTGGCATATAAACCAGTATTAACAAAGTATATAAAAATAACTTTGCTACTGCAACCTAGGAAAAGTTAAACTTAGGCCTAAATAGGGGTTGTAGTGAAATTCTTTTTTACATCATCTCTATATATTATATGTAAATCAGGGTTTATCCTGGACATAAACTGCTACTAGAAGGAAAAGAATTCTCATAGCTTTTTCCACCTTATCTGCTGGAATAAATATTATATCATTACTTATTCTCCCCTTTAGTTCATGGATTTCTTCTTGGATTTGTAGTAAAAAAACACTGAAAATATTTCCCACGCTGCACTACAGAAATACCATCTATTTAGGTTTTTCTTTATCCCAGTTTGGTTAGATCACAATATATTTATTGTGATCTTTCATAGGTGAGGTGATGGAATATTAGTGCTAGAAAAACACTTTTCAGTATGATATTATACTGAAAATAGTTAATTGATTGATATAATGTTAATAATGTTAATTAATTGATATAAATTTCAGCAGCATTATGTTCTCTTGCGTTTAGAGATCTTAATTGCTATCAAACTTTACAACTGGTAGGATTTGTTATGATGAGGTGGACACCCATTTACCTTAGTTCATATTGAGCTTCAACTATCATAAGAATAAACCTTTTATTAAATTCTCCAGTTTTTTTTAAGTAAAAGAGATTATTTCAGATCCAGATATAACCCTCTTTGGTAGTTGTTTCTGATCATTATGATGATGTATAGTCATCTTTTGTAGAAAAAAGTTCAATTCAAAACATTTTTTCAGCTCTGCAACTCTGTTATAATTTCCAAAGTTAAAAAATATTTTACTTTTTTATATAAAAAATCATAACATTAAATTAAAATGAATTAAGTTATCAAATTTGTTTTAATTAATTCTTTTTTTTTTTTTTTTTTTTGTTTTAGCCTATATATGTTGAATCTTCTTCTCCAGTCTTTTGTGATTGGTTTATTGTGGTTCCTGACTTATAAGATTTCTGCAACATCATTTCTAACCAGTTTATGTTTTATTCCAGTTATTGCATTTGTATTTAATTTTCTGTAAACTATTTTGCCCGTATTAATTTAACAGTAATTTTATTTTTTTTTAGTAATTCTTTTTAAGTATTAATTGCATAATGTTATTTTATAAGTTAGTATTATAGTTTGATCAGAATTACTTTTGTATGGGTATGACTTATACATAAATTATGTTATAAAAACATATTACAATTATATATGTTTAGGAAAATGTAACGATTTATTTTTCAGTTGTATTATTTTAGTTAAGTGTAAGGTGCTTTGAAAGAATCTACTGAAATAATTTTTAAAATAAAATATTTTATTTTTTCACTTTGCTTTTATGTGTTTGCTAATTATTATGCTTGCTATTCATGTTTTCTCTTTTTTTTTACTTTTTTGATTGTGTTTTATATGTTTACAATAGAATCCTGTTTATTCAAAGTTCCATGTAACCAAGACCAATTGTTGGAAATATAATTACTATAAAAGTAAAAAATTGGCTTTGTGTAACATGAAAGTTTTTAAGAACCTTCTTTTTCTTTTCTTAAGCTCCAAGTGATTTTTTCTTCTTATTTCATACTATCAAGCAAGATAACTTTCTCCTAACATTTTAATAGAAGACACAGTATGTGATTTCTTGAGTTTGGGATATGCATGAGGTGTGGTTCAAAAGTAAGGGCCCATCAGTAACAAAATGAGAACAGGTGAAAAAATGAAAAACTTATGAATGGCTTCAAATATATACATATTTTCTTTTCTTCTACACAATTACCATTTCATTCCGTGGCTGAGTGGTAGCGTCTTGGCCTTTCATCTGAAGGTCCCGGGTTCGAATCCCGGTCAGGCATGTCATTTTTCACACAAGCTACAATTTATTCATCTCATCCTCTGAAGATAAAAATCATCCTTTGAAGATACCTTAATGGTAGTTCCGGAGGTTAAAAAAAAAAAAATTCATTCCAAACACTTGATTATCGTGAAACAAGCTCTTCAAGCCCACTACATAAAATTCTACTACCTGGGATTGTAGCCATCCTTGCATAGAGATTTTTGACTCTTCATTTTCATCAAATTGTTGAGATGCAAGCCAGTTTTTGAGGCGTAGGAAGAGATGGTAGTCTTTGGGTATAAGATCAGTACTGTAAGGGGATGATAAAAATCTTTCCCATCCAGATTTTTTAATTGTGCATGCAGCTGTATGTGGATACGACTTATTAAGAAGAACAGTTCCTAATCTTAGCATTACCTGTTGTATGTTTTAAATGGCATGAAACAATTTATGAAGTGTTTCTCAGTACACTTATCATAAGATGGATGTTTCAGATTCCATGAAATCAATAAAAAGCACCCCTTTTGGTTCCAGAATTTAATTGCTCTGATTTTCCTTCAGATTAGGCTTATTTGAATTTTTTCGGTTTAGATGCCGTCGAATGGATGTTGTTTCATGCCGCTGAACGGTTGTTTCATCTCGGCATCGACTACAAAATCCATCCATGGGAAAAAAGTTTGTCTTCCTCATGGTTAAAGCAGTCAAGAAAAGCACATGTAGATGTCATTTTGTGATCTTTGTGAGCACTTTTCAACATTTTCAGCACCCATCGTGCACACAGTTTATGGTAGCCTGGAGTATCTGTCACAGTTCAATTAAAGTGTCTGCCTACAATGTTGTCTTTGAAACTTGTAGAAGTTGTAGAGAAAGATTGCTAATCGTAAAACTATTTTCTCTCACTTTTGTATTCAGATGTTCAACAAAACCGTCAGTCCAAACACTAGGCCTGTTACTTCTCTGTTCATCATGAACATTTGAACAGTCTTCCTTAAACTTATGACTATTGCCTCAATTTTCCTTCACTCATTGCGGTAGGCCCATATGTTTTACACAATTGACAGTGAAATTCAGTGAATACACTACTGAAATGTTCTCTTGGATTTAGAAATTTAATTGCTAATCAAATTTTACAAGTAGCAGGATTTGTTATTACCGCACTCATTTTAACACACGTTTCACAAAGGCAGACAACAATTATGGCAGTACACACCCCACAGAAGACCACTTAAAGCTATTGCACATGCACAAATCAATCAGTGTTGCTAGTCACTGTTTATAACTCATCAGTGCCCTTACTTTTGAATTGCGCCTTGTATAAATTTTTGGATAAAAAAGTTTATAACTTTTCATTTCAATTTTACCGTTGGTAGCAATAAAATTACACAATGTAATATAATTGTTTTTTGTTAAGTAATTAGTTGGATATAACTAGACCCCTGGTACAGTGCCATAAATCTAGATTGATAGGATTCTATTGAAACTCTTATCTTCTTCTCTATTCCTATAAACCCCGAAATAAGAGGTAACTAGACATGTCATAAAAATATTTTTTTCCTATTCTATTTGATGGTCACCATAAGGACCAGAATATTTTTATTGCTACGTCTTATACCACTGTAATTATAGGCCACTGCCAGTATATTGCTGATAAGGCATTTTCCTGTTATTTTATGAATTTTTATAATCTCTTGTATTTTTTTTTTACTTAGATTTTCAATTTTAGCTATTTAAGAAAATTGCATAAAATTAGGTAATACATTTTAGTAATCTACTTTTTTGGATTATTGTTTCCACACAAAAAGAGATCAGTGGTTCAGTTCCTAGCCAATCAATTGATAGGAAAAAACTTAAATTGTATGAGGTCTGTTAAAGAAAATATCTAAAGTTGGTTACATGTCAGCTTTAAAAGTAGACCTCTTCACTTAACTCACTTAGACTCTACTCACTTAACCCAGTGATTGTTCCACTGCTGGAAACAATTATAAGAGTTCCCTTTTGCGGTGTGGCACTGTGCACTTCTTTATGTCCTCTTGCCTCCCACATTGCAGCACCAGAAATCACAGTGAGGCATATCTGGAGAGTAAGGAGCCTGGTCAAACCTAAAGAATTCTATACTCGGCCAGAAAATTCTGGATCCAGATGTAAAGAATAGGCAAGGGGCATTTTTACATTACAAACACAAATCACATCACAAAGATGATGGAGAAACTCTTGATAATATTACGAGGGCTGTTCAAAAAGTATTGATAATAGGGACCCTGAGGGAAAATGTGTTGCAAAAGGTGGCAGCACTTAATAACATTGTATAACCTATTCTTTTAGTCAACAATACAGTTAGTTTTAAGTTGACAGGTGTGAGTGAACGTATGTGGCGCTTCACATAACGTATGTTAAATATTCGCCTACCATGTCCAGCATGGATAAAAAGTTAGAGCAACGTTGTAACATGGAATTTTTAGTGAAACTTGGGAACAACCGAAAAGACGTGTATGAATTATTAACTAAGGTGTATGGTGAAGATGTTATGAACCAGTTGACCTTCTACACCCACCGGGTTGGTCTAGTGGTTAACGCGACATCGCAAATCAGCTGATTTCGAAGTTGAGAGTTCTAAGGTTCAA
>JAAAKQ030277743.1:0-27511 GCA_010016005.3 Zanna intricata | reverse complement strand
GGAATAGTTGCTTTGATATTGGAAGGACAGGTAGATGGGAAAAATTGTGCAGGCAGGCAACGGTTGGAATATGTAAACAAATTGTTAGGGATGTGGGATGTAGGAGGTATGTCGAAATGAAATGACTGGCACTAGATAGGGAATCTGAGAGCTGCATCAAACCAGTCAAATGACTGAAGCCAAATAAAAAAAAATATGGCTCAAAAAAACTGTTTCGGATTTAATAACAATTATTATTCAGAAAAAAGTACCTACTTTTAGGATTTCCACTATCAGTAATTGTCAAATATATTTACAGGATTATGAGAGAAAATTAATGCATGGTATCACTTATACACAAAAGGTTTTAATATGGACCCAGTAAGTTGGTGATATTTTCATTAACATATAACCTGTAATAAAAATCTGATATGTATACTACGTGACTTTGTTATACACCTATTAAATTACTTATACACTTTTTTTTTTTTAAATTAAAAGTACATAAAATTTTATTTCATTGATAACTTCTGATATTTTTTCTATTTTTTTTATTGTAAAATTTTTTTTACAATCTTAAGTTAATAATTATTAACTGAAATTGAATTCTGAAATTCAAAATTGTTTTCGATTACAGTACTACTACCTTGTACTTTAAAAATGAACATCTAATAATATTAAATAAATTCTTATAATGAAAATTTTAAAAAATTTACATTTGAAATAAATACATTGATAAACATAATTTTTGTTTCCTAACATGTGATACATGATTTTAATCTGTTTTTGATGCTGAAAACAAATATGAACTCTGAATCTTTTTAAAAATCTTAATTTAAAAAATTTTTAAAGTTTAAATTTTAAACTTTTTAAAAATTTTAATTAAAGGATTTTTTCATATTTCAATGTATAGTTAGCATTTTATGCTCCTATATTGTATTTTGTTAGCTCATTTTCTATTGATTAACTTTGTTAACAATTTGTAAGCTGTAAACAATACTAGACAAATAATTAAATCTTATCATAGTCACATATTATGATGTCATATTTAATACTGAATAGTGAGCCTTCATGTACAAGATTAATCACATCTGTGCAGGTCAAAACGTGTAACTGAAAACACAGCTGTATTTGTATTAAGCAATGGATTTAGGAATGAATTTTGTTGTCTTATTGCTGTCCTTAGTTGGTTAACAGTGCAGTGTCATAATACCTCGACATCGTGTAATTTGTTACATATGTGGTGAGTTTACTGTAAAATCAAGTAGAAAAAACATTACACCTTTAATAAAAAAAGTATATCATTTGTACTTTGTGTAAAATTGGTAATCAGGATAATACATGGGCTCCTCATTTAGTATACATTAATTGTTCTATGTATTAAAGAGGATGGCTGAAAGGCAGACGGAAGGCTTTGCCATTTGGTATACCTATGGTTTGGCATGAACCAAAGGATCATGTAACAAATTGTCACAAGTGTGTCTGGAATTTCTAAAAAATCTGAACATACTGTAAAATATCTTTCATGCAATCTGCAATCAGGCCTGTACCTTACAGGGAAATTATTCCAGTTCCTGAGCCCCTGTGAATATGTTTCAAAAGCGGTGATGAATAATCAGACAGTACTAAAGAAGACAATGATTTTGAATTATCTTCCAGTAAGCCGTGTCTTGTATCACAAAGTGAATTAATTGTATTGGTTAGGGATTTAAATTTATCAAAAAATCAAGCTGAACTGTTAGGATCAAGACTGCAAGGTTGGAATGAACTTTCTCAGTACTTTATTGATGAAAATAATTTGGTATATTGCACAAATATAAGCTTGTTTTGCACTTATGACAAAATCATAAACCTGAGGACTGGCATCTTTTCATAGATTCATCCAAGTATAGTTTAAAAGTGGTTCTACGACTACAGTAACAAATATCCGGTATAAATATTAGATACCAGTCTTTTATGGTATTAATTTGAGAGACATACAATGTGATGAAAGATGTTCTTGAAAAAATAAATTAAAAAGCATAGCTGGAACATGTGGTTATTTGAAAGTTAGATATTTTGTTAGGCATACTAAGTACATGTGTTTTCTTTGCAAATGGGACAGCCGAGCTATGGATAAACATTGTTACCAAAGAGTGGAAGAAACGAGACAACTTAACTCCAAATGGGAAAAGTATTTTTCATGAGCCCATATTTTAAAAATATAATATTTTTTAAAATATTTTTACCCCCTCCATATCAAGCTGGGAATAATGACAAATTTTGTTAAAGTAATGAAGGACAGTCCCAGATTTTTTACATCAGGCAGAAATTTCCAAATGTAAGTGAAGGAAAAAATTAAAGAAGGAAAATTTTTGGTCCTCAAATAAAAGAGTTGGTCAAAAATGATGTATTTAACTCAATGTTAAATAATGTAGAAAGTGCAGCTTGGGCTTCCTTTAAAGACATTTGCAAAAATTTTCTTGAACAAAAATCTGACAATTACTAGTTAATCAACTTCTTATTTCATACAGAACTGCGGGATGTAATAGGTCTTTGAAAATATATTTCCTCCACTCACATCTGATTTTTTGCTCCGGACACCCTCAGAGATGTAAGTGACGAACACAGTGAACGTTTCCATAAAGATATTTCGATGATGGAAAGCCACTATAAAAGGAAATGGAATACTAACATGCTAGCTGATTACTGTTGGACATTAATTCGGGATGTGCCTGAGGCTATGTATTAAAGAAAAGAATCAGCGAAATCATTCTAACACAGGTATTACCATGCAAAATTATAATTTTACAGATTTTAACTATATTTCCCTTAATTTTTTTTGAAGCGTAATTTATTTAAAACAGAGTGATAGAAAAATTGTATTTTCAGATCTGTAATGTACACAAAAGCAATTCAAGAACCATGGTATCATACATAGAGAAACATTTAAAAAAAACTTTTTTTGTCTATCAATGTAATAGTGTTAAATTAGATGTCAGGACATTTAAATGTTTATTTTTATCAAAATAAACAAATACAATCAAATTGAAACATCAGAATATAGAAAATCTAATAATACAACAATTCATAAAAAATCAAATTACCCTTGGTATGATAAAATTAACACATACAAATATGAATGAAATATACACACAATAACAAAAGTTAAATATCAAAATAAACTTTTAATACAATATAATGGATATGATAGTATTTCAATTAGTAATATTTATAAAAAAAACAACCATCTAAATTAGGAATTCACTATACCAGTCTTGTTATAATATAAAGAATGTATTTACACACTAATAATATTATTGGAAACATTACTAAAATTTACAATAGACATATTTAAATCAGCATACAAACCAAATAATCATATAATAAAACAAAAATAATAAAAAAATAAACAATCTGAATGAAATTTATGGAATTAAATGTAATTATTGTTATGGTAGTCATGGTATTTATATTGGAAAAACAACGTTATAGAAATTAACAAAAAATAATAAATTAGTTGTATCTAATATGCAGACCACCTAATAAACAAAATTCTATTTTTGATATTAACACAAATTTAGAAATAAAGAAGACAAAATTAAATATATTAGAAAAATATTACTTATATTTATAAATACTTTGTTTGGTAAACCATCAGAAAGTGTTTGAGAGAGAAAATCTTATAAAAACTGCAACAAATAGCGGCACTCATATAGATTAATGCACAAATTTCATTATTTTGGTTTTTTAATTTTTATCATGCAGTAGCAGAATTATTTCAATCGTGGCCGAGGATACGGGATCCTGCAAAGTACTTACATGGTAAAATTAAGATACGTATGTCTTATCTCAATATTCTATACTAGGTGGTTTATCTTAAATATATTTTATTGATATGTGTACTCTTTATTATCAATATGTACTTTTTGTTCATCTACTGCAGATACAAGTGGCTTTAATTTCTTTGTTATTAAGTTGTACTTCAAATAGAAACTTCAGAAAGAAATTCATTTTTGTGTTTTGCTATCTAAAGGTATTCATTTATTTCATAATAGTCTAGTAAAGTTTCCTGTTATTTTATTTGTAAAGTTCATCCCTGACAATAACTTCTAAATAGTATCAGATTGATCATCTTGATCCATTGGGTCAGTTGGTTAATGGACTTTGATGTGAATGTGAACTTCAAATAAAAACTTCTGATTTCAGATTTTGAAAAAGAATCATGTTATGATAAATTTTCATGTTCCAAAATATAAAAAAAAAGTATATATATCATTTGGGATAATTTGTATTCCAGTTTAGCTTTTGCTGGTTGAGCTGGTTTACTTGACTGTGGAAAATGATTCAACAGATTAGAATATAATGAAAAGTTTATATGAACAAATATCCTATCTTGCCTTGTTTTAATTTGCTATTTTTTTCAGTAAAATTATTTGTCAAAAGTGAATTTAGATATTTCAACCAAATTTGGCAGTTATATTTTAGACATTATTTTTAAAAAATAAATTGGAAATTTTCTTTTGTCAAATTTCATAATGGTAGAATTAAAATATTTTAATCCTTAATATCTTTGTAATTGTTGATTTATTTTTAGATGTTAATTTACTATCACAACTATTAACCATTTTTTGTGAACAAAATAAGGAATCATTCATATAAATATATTTTCAAACATACTACCAGGTAGAATTTCTGCCTTTAATGCAGAAGGTTCTGGCTTTGAATTATGTCAGGTACATCCCAACCCCCGTAGGGAAGACACCACCCACAAGTGAAGATTCCAGCCACCACACCACCACTCCTGTTCCTAGCCCTGAGGGGCTTTACCAGGAGTTGTCTGAATGACCTTCATACTGATAACATATGTCATCAGCCAGGCCTTGGTCGGGATGCCCCCCAAATACCAATACAAATACAAATGCCATGGTCGACATTTAGCCTCAGAGTAAAATACCTCAGCAGCAATCGCCCTAGCCGTAGGCTTAGGTCGACCTACACGTAGCCCTATAGCTAAATAACCGCAACGCGGAAGCACGAAACTCTGCGCCTACTCTAATCAATCTAACTACCCTAATCAATCTAACTACCCATGTGACTATGAATGCCATATACGCATCAACAAAATCAATTGGAGATCAAATTTCCACTAAAAATGCCTCGCAGCAACACAATTTTGACCTATAACGACATTACACATGAAACATATACATTCACTAGGGATCTAACGGGAGATAATGCCTCCCAAAGTACCACCCACGTTCATGTGACATTCTCTTCTCATCACATCTAAACCCACATCAGCCCTGACACTGCCACAGCCGCCCGCATAACGAACAGACCCAAACGATGCCACGACCAATATTCCTACCAATGCCTCTGCAGAGCAGCACAAACCTAAAAGGCAGTCACTGCCCTGCCAAAGCCATACACCATAATGCAAACTCGCAGTAAGAAAAATAACCGTTGCTAGTTGCCAAATCGCCACTTAACTGGACAAGTCGGAACTCTAGCCAGCCAGGCTCCCACTCCTGAACACCTTCCGCAACACTGATCTGCAGAAAGCCAGTGACAAGCTGCGACTCTGCCTGGGTTTTCCAGTTGACCCTTAAATCAAGGCCTGAGCGTAATCTCTCAAGTTCCCTAACCACTCTGTCACGCGCAAACTCATCCTGGGGGCAGACTTATAGCACATGGCTAACACTGTCCGGGACCCTACATTCCGGGCAATGTCCCGACGCCACAAGACAAAACCTTGCCAAACTATGCCAAAATGCGCCATGCCCGGAAAGAAATTGCGTTATGTGCCGATTGGGGGATACCCATTTATTAGCACACAAACTACCTCCAGAAACAAATCATGGGTACACCGACCTGTAGTGGACTCATCCCATTGCGCCTGCCACACAACAAAACCCTGGTCTTCTATTTCACGCAAACGGTCTGGGGTCAGAAGAACAGCTTTCTTGGTTACATACAGTTCCTTGTGCTCAACAGCAAGCAAGTCCAACGGTTTAACACCAGCTATCACATTGACTACCTCTCGCGAGATTGTCCTGTAACCGCCAGTGACCAAGAGCAAAAGACGTTGGGCCCGCAAAAGGATATCACAGTAACACTTATAAACTATCCGATGAGCCCAAACAGGCGCAGCAATACAATATTGCCTCGCACACACCTTTATATAGGATTCGCAACATCCTAAAATTCAGCCCCCAATCGGGATGGATTACACGCCTAATGCCATAAAATGCACCTAGCGCCTCTTTGGCCACATACCGGAGATGATCCCGAAAGCCCAAACGCTCATCTAGGATCACCCCCCAGGTACTTCTGCACAGTAACATATCGTACAGGGTGGCCTGCCATCGAGACACGGACCCGACGCATCTCTGCTAACCTACCCTTCAACATCATTGTAGTCTTTTCTGGGCTAAAAACCATCTTATGCTGAAAGCTCCACATCTGGAACACAGCACATGCTTGCCCTGCACGAGCTTCCAATTCATTACTAGAATTTCCTTCAACGACCAGCAGCCCATCATCAGCATAAGCGAAGATCCTGCAGCCACTGGGCAAATAACACCGCATCAAGGTGTCGAACTCCACCACCCAGAGAAGGGGGCCTAAAACACTGCCCTGAGGACACCCCTTAGACAGTGCCTTCCCAATCTCAGAATCTCCATCCCGAAGGACGACCGTCCTGCGGCTATAATAATGTGAGAGTTGCAATCTCATCAACCATACACCGACGCCGTTGCAATTGATACAGTGCAGAGGCCCACCACAAACTATTAAATGCCCCGGATTTGTCCAAAAACACGCCTAAGACATATTTACATTCTTTAGAGGCAGCCACATCCATAACACTTAAAATGGCATCCTCCGTGCTCCTGCCTGGCCGGAACCCATACTGATTTTGTTGGAGCAAGTGCTCCTCAGTCAACCTATCATTAATTCGAAGATATAAAATCTTCTCGAAAACTTTCCCTATCACCGGCAGGAGCGATAAGGGACGGTAAGAACTAGAAACTTCAAAACACCTTGCTTCCAACACACCAGGAAACACCCAGCAAAAAGCAACTTGTTAAAAATTCTCAACGAGCTCGTAATAACGGGCAGTGCACGAACCAGGAGCTCAACTGTTATGCCATCATATCCAGGGGGTTTATTGCGGGCAAAGCTACAGATCACCAGTCGAACCTCTGTCTCCGTTATCTCCCGGGACCGATGTTCAGCGCGGAACATCGCCACCTCGTGGCGTATTCAATGATGAAATGAAGCCTCCTGGCCTCCGTATCATCCGGGAGCGTCATCAACTAAAGCTTGAGAACACGCCCCTTATCAACAACGACTTGCTGTCGGTCGAGAGAGCGGACAGAAGAACCTGTCTTTTTTTTTTACATTCAAGCACTCTATACACAACACCCCATGGATCCTTATTACCCTGCTCACGCACAAAAGTGCGCCAGGAATCCCTTCACGAGGCACAAACTAACGGAAAATACCTGGTGCGTTTCCTTCAATACTCCATCATAAGGTCGACCACGCCGGCCCAGATCACGCTCACGCTGGGCAACCTTCCGCAGCCTACATACAGCCGCCTTCTTGGCTGTGAGGGCTCGTGTCCACCACCGGGCCACTCTCTCCTGACACTTACTCCGGGGAATTGAGACCTCAGCAGGTGCAACAACAGCCAGTGAAAACCTACAAGGGCCATTTGGAAAGTTCTTGACAAAGATAAGACAAAAGTTTTCAGAAAATCTTTTTCTCACCGTATTCACTTTACAATTTGGTATTCTTAGACCAACAACTTCAAAACTTTTCAGTACCCTCAGTGTAATGCAATTTATCCTTCTAAACAGGTTTTTGTCTCAGCTTTGATGTCATAATTTGAAGTGAATCTCTTCTACTCCATCAGAATCCCAAAAAAAAACTACATGTCTTTTCCTGCAGATGGAACCATTTTTGCTTTTTTTTTTGTGCACTTTCACCTACTCTCATATCCATTTTTTGGTTGGTCTCTGGCATGTAGTATCAAATTCGTGTTTCATCTACAGTTAAAAAATGTTGAACAAACAGCAGAATTCTGTTTAAATAAATCTAAACAACTTTGAGAAGCATTCAATGGAACGTATGTTTGGTCAACATTTATTATTTTTCATACACAAAACACTATGAAAAATGTTATGGATATTATCTGTGAAGATGTTTGCAATGTTAGGAAGCTCACATACCTGCAGTCGGTAATGGTTTATTACAGCATTTTGAATTTTTTTGTACAATTTCATTGTACATAGTGGATTTTGAGTGTTCATTATCTTGATTGGATTACGACCAAGTAATTAAATTTAAATTCAGAGGCGCTCTTTTTACTATAAAAAATGAAGGGAAAGAATCCCTTAAATTGAAATCTGTTTTTTATGCCCATCAGGATTAAACCTTTTAAAACAAAGTACTTATAACAGCTTGAACTTGAATTTTATCCATATTTCAAAAATTGTCAACGCTTCTTTCCTTTATTCTCAATTGCAACAAACAAGCTACTAAATTCACACATCTAAAACTTTGTAGAAAGGATTATACTCATTTGGTCGTACCTGCGGCATCTCTTTAACAGTTTGAGGACTTTCCAAACAATCAATATTGAGTAAAAGGAGGGTTTAAATTCAGTTAATTTAGAAGTCCTTATTGTATGTATACTTATTTTTTTGTGTTAAGAAAATTTTAATTTCTTTTTAAGGAATATTTATTTTTACCTTTTCTCTATCAAATTTGTGTCCATCATTGTGTTAAAAGGTTACAGTTTAATTCAGACATTGAGATGATGTACAAAAGTGGTAAAAATATTGTTAAGTGGTAAAATATCTGTTTTTTTTTTTTACAGATAGATAAAAGAGTTATCCATAAGAGCAGTGATAATTATACCATGGAATTAACAGCTTATGAAGAGACTTGGAAAAATCAAAGAAAAAGAAGAAGAGCTGAAGAAAGGCAAATGATGGAAGTGAAAAGATTGAAAACAAGTGAAAATAATAATTGTGAAAATAATGATAATCCTCAGACAGAAGTAAATATATATTGTGATGTTCAGCCTGAGATTCATAAAACAACTGATATAAGTAATCAAGCTTCTCATGAAAGTACATCCAATGAACCGAACCCATCAGATGTGAATAAAAATAACATTTTTCCATCAACTTCTAAAGATATTACTACAGTAGATTGTATTAATGAAGAAAAGAATAAAGTTCTGTCTGCAGTTATAAATTTAAAAGTGTCACATAATAAAAAGGATGTAGTAATTCAGATGAGTTCAATAGGAGGTACTGGTGGATGGCAGTCTGCTCATCAGCTTATATGTTATTTAAAAAGTAATTGGGATAGAAAATTAAAACCTAATAATGAATGAAATTTTATTTTATTTACTTGCTTATTTTTTTTGTTTACTTGACTCCTGTTTGTTTGTCCTCCGATTCCTTTGTATTCTTTTCTAACTTTTAATCTCAGTATATTTGTCATATCTTATATTTTTAATTAATGATTTTTTCTATTTGTGGGTATATATTTTTAAGCCACAAATAATGGAGAAAAAAATATACTAAATTATGGAGAAAAGAACGTACCAAAATAATGAATGTGTTTGTAAGTTCTACTGCAAAAATAAATTTTTTTTTTTCTATAACAATAGATTTTACTTTTAAATAAATATTAATGTATTTTCTAATAATTATTTCCTAATTTATCCGAAATAATATGATTTGTTTAAATTTACTTTTATTTTGCTATCAATTAACAGTTATTTGTTTGGTTCTCTGAGCCACTTGAAGAATTTTTCTTAATTATCAGTTTCATATGTATAGTTAATAATGTAATTTTCCATTATTGTTCCATTATTATTAGAATCTGTTTAGTTTACAGTCTACCCATCATCCTTTAAAATTCAACAAACTATACAAGATAATCAGATAATCCAGTATCATCTGAAATCTGTATTAATTAGGTGATCTAATTATAAAATAGTATAAAATTTATATAAGAGAAAGTTTATCTGAAAAATGTCATTGTACATGAAATGTATTTACTGCTTGGTTTTAAATAAATACATTAATAAATTCATGCTTATCCACCTACAGACATTTTTGATGAGAAAAAACCATTCTTCCTTAGAGAGAAAGAGAATAGAAGAGCATGTATTATATCTAGATTTTGTTTTTACTTAGTTTATGAAAAATTATTTCCGTTAACCTCATTACTTCATGAATAATTCATTCACTCTTATATATAATGGTATTCTTCACAGTTTTAGCAAAGAAAGGTTGCTGCAATATTAATGTTTCAGTTGGTTTTAATATTTTACAAACATTACGGAATCTAGTGATATTTATAACAAATTTTTTTATTCGTATGGATTATTTTTAAGTTAACAAGTTACACCCCAAAGAATATTATATTGGATTATTTTTAAGTTAACAAGTTACACCCCAAAGAATATTATATTATACCTTCACTTTCTGAAATGATAAAATGAAACCAAATAATTATTATATAACTATAGATGAGAATATATTTATGCCATCTTAGGAAATAAAATTTCTGACCAGATCAATAAATTATAATTTGTTGAAAATAGTCATTCATCTGTAACTGTACTTGTATATATTGTTTACTGCATAATTTAATTACAAATTACAATTTATTAATGGTCTGTTTGTTTCATATTCTACTCCTCTGCCTCTTTTTGATTTTTTTTTTCTGAATTTTATCCCTTTTTTTTTTTTTTTTTTTTTTTTTTTTTTAATAGAAGCTTTAATGATAAAAGATCAATGATTTACTGCTGAGCAGTAAATCCATTTTACAAGTTATTATTGGGCAATATTTAGTTGGCGTTAGATATTTCTGAACCTCAAATTTTTTTTTTGTTGGTGTGGTCAAGTGATTCTGATTCAAGGGAAAGTGAAATGATTGTGTGTTGATGTAATATTTATAAGAAAAAAATAGAGTATGATTTTTAGAAACCTACGAATTTAATGTAGGTTGTGGTAAAAAGCTTTAACTTGTAACTAATCAGTTAGGTCCTAATCTATGCAAAATAATTAACAGAAATCATTCATTAAGAGTTTCATTGGTTTTGAGCAACTGTTAAATATCTTGCAATAGGGGGCACGTGTGGTGTGTAAAATTAGTAGTGCATGCAAAGTGTGGTTAATACTGTGTAGAGCAAATTATTTTCTGATTATGTTAAACAGCCAGGAAATGAAAGAGGTGGTCAACAAGTTTTTAATCCTGAGATAATTCACACAATCGTGTGATCTTTCCCACATCTCTACTTTTGTTTGGTTTACTGGCTTCTAAATGCTCTAAATAAAAAGTTAGTTTTCATTCATAAGCTGAACTAGAGAAGATTGGATTAGTCACTTAGTTTTAAATTAAAAAGTTGAATTCAAATTTGAGTTTTAGTAGTCCAAATAGTTAGTTTTAAATTTCCAAATATAATATAGTCTAATACAAACAAAAATTATAGTAAGATGATGTTTTTAATGACACCTAATTTTTCTCCTTAATGATACTAAATTTGAACATTTTCTAAAATTTACTGGCAAGTTGAGGCTATTTCAAATTCTTTATGCATTCTAAAATGTTTATTGAATAGTCTAATTAATGATACATATTATTAGCCTAGAGTTAGAATTTGCTTCAAGAGAAGACTATATTAGATTTTTTTTTATAGTCGCTCCATTATGTTTAGGTGGTAACTTCCTTTTTAATGTGCTATACTTGGAGGTTTATTTGGAACATCAAGTTTAAGATAGCATTCCACTCCATTATCCAAGTGTCTTTGAAAAGACTGATCCTTGCAGTCCTCCCAGTACTTTTTCATATGTTCTGATCTCCATGCCCTTTCTGGTGCTGAAAATGTTCATGTTGTGAGAGTTTTTCACATGAGGTTAGTGTTTTTGTCCTTGATTTATTTTTTTTGTTTTATCTTTTCTAGAACTCTTAAATAATATAATTATTTGTTTGTTTACATATGACCAATATGAAGGTATTAACATAATAACTCCTATACTTTCTCTGCCAGGGTAATAATTTTAAAGTGAAGAAATCATATATATATATATGAACTCAATAAAAAATGTGGGATAACTTTCCTGACTTCAACAAGAAATTTATGTAGCTCTGGCTATTGAGGGCTTTGTCCTCAATATACTGCTGCTTACTAAAAACTATATAAAAAAATTATTATACTATTTGAGTAAAATTTTGTGACACAGGAACAATGATGAATATCTTCCTACCCCCTTGACCAATTATAACCAAAATTAAATATTGCCAATTAGCTGTATTTAGAAGTCATTTAACAAAATTTCATAAAATTAGTTATTCCTACCTGTATATACAAAGCAAAACAGTAATAATTGATAAAAAAAATTTCCTTATCCCCCCATCCTTGAATGAAATAGACCAAATATATAACCAAAATTACATTTTAATCTTATGGAATCATCTAATTATTACGAGAATGTGATTGAGTCCATAATTGACAAAAACAAAAAAAAGGGTTTGCTGCCCCCATCCCTTTATGGAAATTTGAATAAGATCAAACATTATCAGAAACATCTCAACTACTTGAGAGGGATTGCATTACGTCAAGAAATTTACTGACATTTTGGGTAAAAGTTTGAGATTTGTGGGATCTATTAGGTCTCCCCACCCCTTTACCAATTGTGACCATAATTAAATTATTTTAATTGAATACTCGACACAGAAATCATTATTATAAATTTGACCCAATTAACCATACTTATTGTTATTATAATATTTCATATTTAAACATTAACTGGATAATTAGAATGGAATGGAATTATTGCTAAAATTATCTTTATTTTCTTATGATAAAAAACCACCAAACGTTTTAACTAAATTATATACTACACAATCTTAAGTATTTAGCTAGTAATTTGAAATTTTTTTGAGTACTATAAATTTTTTTATATAGGTACTAACAACTGTCTTCTTCTGCTATTGAAATTACCTGTACAACCCATATCATCAATTGGTAATATATAAAAAAACTAATTTCTGTAAATAATTGGAACTAACTGCTGCAAATGATTTGGCAAATAATTGTTTGTTGTTATTTCTTATAACTATGTTAATTATTTTATACATTTTTATTTGATATTATTTTCTATTTTAGACTAATATTTTTTTTGTTTTTTTATTATTTTCATTAAACATACATGTAGTGTGATCAAATTAACATTGCATGCAGAAAAAATGTGAATTAAAGAGTTCAGTTACTTATAGATAGAGGATGTGACAACAATGTGATGTGGAATAATGAAGCAAAGAAAAATATTTAATATTTTGTTATGGAGAAACTTATATTGCAAATGTACCGAGCCCATGTCTTGTATAAGGCTTGTCTAAGGACTCATTGCCTACAATATTTTTCTGAAACTCTTCAATCATTCAGATTTTTTCTTTCTTTTAAAGTTATGTCTTTGGAACTATTTCGTTAACATAGTGATCTGTATAATCTGTCCGATCCAAAATACATCAATCCTAAGAATAAGATGACAATATGGGAAGAAAGTAAAAAAATTTGAGCCCAACAGGGTAAATCTGCACAAATTTTATTTGTGGATAACTGAATTAATACTTACCTGTTTATTGTTACCTTAAGAAAACTGTTAATCATTCCCTTGGTGATGTTTGTTTTTCATGTTGGCATTCCATTTTTCAGGTACAGGTGTAATTTTCTCCAAAAGAATATTAAATCCATTATTAGTCATTCTAAAGTAATCGTAAACTTTTTCAACATAACTTACTTTTTAAATTTCAAATTCACCTTCCTTTTTTCTTGTGAGCCAGATAGAATACATACTCTTTTTTTTTCTTATTCTCTTTCTCTAATAATGAGCTATGATGTTTTTAGTTTGTAGAAAATGAACCACTGCTAAGGACTTTGCTCATCTTTTACATAACATGGCACATTCAGTATTATCAGACCTGAGAGTAGTAGTTGACTCAACAGTTATGTGGTTACAACTACAAACAGGTTGCAAACGTCTACAGTTGTCCATGTATTGTATATTAAGGTGTGTTTTCTTTTATTGTTAGTAATACATACCATAACACATTTTTATTATTATTACTATTTGAGTTCAGTATGGATATTAATATTTAATTTTGGATCTTTTATTTACAGAATTTTCAATTGTCCTTCAATTTTGTTTACTAATTCTTCTGTTTAAAGTCTATATCATGTTTTGTATTTGCTTTGCAACTGTTCAGATCATAAGAAGGAGAAGTCTGTAAGTATGAGAACTGTATATTCGTAGCAAAAGTAGAAATATCATTGGCAGTGTTATTAAATACTTTTAACTTTGATGAAGAAATGAGAAAAAAAAAATAGATCATTTCATTTACTTCAATCACAAGCTATTAGTTCATGCTTTCCTTTTGCTTTAAATTAAATTGGTTGGGCTGTAGATCGGAGTTCATCGCAGGTGCTGCTTTGATCAAGTCCAGAAGTAATGTTAATTTGGTCATACAGTATTATTTTACTATTTGACAAAATATAAATAAAATATTAAAATAAAATTTACTGACACTTTGTTAATTGAAATTAAAACTTCAATATTCAGAAAAATTTGTATTGTGATCACACCTTGTATAGAATTACTTCCTATACAAAATCTAGCTTGCACAGAATTTCTATTAAATTGGGAAAACACATCCCCATTTTCATTATTATTCTCACAATTTTATATAAAACACCTATGTAAGTAACTCCACAGAAAAATGAATTTATTGCAGTTCTGATTTAACAGTGATGAGTTACATCTTAAAAGAATTTTGTAATTGAAATCTGTGATGTACTACTACATTTTAAAATTTTGATCAATTACTGTACACTTATTTAAAGGTGAAACTTATCAAATATTTTACCTGAATCTGAGTTCTCCACATGTCTATGTTAGAATTTTTAACATTTCTATGTTAAGAAGAATTAGGTAGAATGAAAGTTAGCTCAAAGTCAAGTAACAATTTTGTATTATTTCTATTTTTATCAACAATACTGTATTTGATTTTTGAAAAAAAAAACTATATTACAATAATGACAACACTTTAATTATGATTTTTAATTATAAAAATAATTAATTTGTTTTACCTTAGAAAATAATGATTTACACTTTTTTTTTGGACAGATATTTTATTCACATGATTCTGAGATAGTAAAGATACTATGAGAAAGAAGTTCATAAGAACGAACTGCCTTCTAAAGACATTATTAATTCTTATAGAATATGTTGACTGGGACAAACAATGCTTTTAAAAATAATTAAACAGAGATTAAATTTTTCATCAAAATTATATATCGTGGACAAAAGTAAAATGTAAATTATTTTAATAAAATTTTTTTTGAAATGTAATATTTATATTTTTATGTCTTATATCTTTTACTTTTAAAATTTACATTCTACAATAAAGACTTTTTAGATCCTAATTATATTACTTGTTATATCAATCAGATCACTTAACAGTAAAGTAATAAATATTCTAGAGAGATGGTAGTAGTTTTTTGTGTTAAGAAGATGATGAGTCTTTAAAAAAATGTTGATTCTGTGAAAATAGAAAATAAATAAATAAACATATGTAATATTAGCATTTCTGTCGTGGCTTTACCTGCGCTATATGGTTACATATGATTAATTGTAAGTCTACCAATATTTTGTCATTTTTTACAAATATGAGCCAAATCGGACCATAAATACAATTTTTTGAAATATCTCGACCCCAGTCCCACTTAGCGGGTCCAAACTAGCTGATAATAATTACATTATAATTATAATAATTAAATTATCTTAATTATGTAACTGTAAACAAATTTGTTAGATACTTTTTTTATTTATTTTTTACACTTTATTCACTAATGCATTTTTTCAGTCCTTTTTTTAACCACTTAAGAAAAGTGTTGGAGCTTAGATATTTTTGTCTGAGAGATCTTCAGGTTTTTTCTTTTTGTTAGGTTCTTTTTTGCTTGCGAGATCTTCCAAACAAATATCAAAAAAATGTAAAAATTTGTAATATGTTATTTCGTCCGCACAGGTAATTTTCTATCTTTTATACATATAAAAAAGAAATTATGTTTGTATTTTTTTTTTTTCATAAATATCTTGACACCGGCGGCACCAAATGGGTATAGTTTTTGCAAAAATATTTTTCATGTAACTGATATATATTTTGAATGAGCCAAATCGGTTCATAACTAAAATTTTTTGAAATTTCTCAACCCCAGCACCACCTAGCAGATCCAAACTAATTCAGAAACCTTCCCTGGCGTACGTCCAACCATTCCCCAAAGTTTGATCACTATTTGATGAACGGTTTAGGAGGGCATAAGAGACATATAGACAGACAAACATTCATATTTATATATATAGATTATATACAGTATTTTTCTATATTATATATATATAAATATGTTTAAAGAATAACAACCACCAAAATACAGTAACTGAAAAATCTAGTAAACTAATATTAATGAGTCGACTTTCACAGGATCCTGCATCATCAGTCCTGTACACAATTCTATAAGATCCTGTATAATTTTTTAGGTATTGAAATTGAAATAAACATGTTATAAAAACATTAGTTTATAGGAAACCCACAATGAATAATATTACAATATATATAAATTCTGATCACTCATGGTGAAAAACTTAATACATTTAAAAAAATCTGACTTTTAAAGCTCTACATTATACAAAAAAATAATGAAAATAAACTCAAAAAATGAGTAGATGAAATTAAACCCAAGTAGCTCTATTAAATAGTTTAGATGATACAATTATAGAAAAATATGTAAAAACCACAGTTCAAAGTAGCATGATATTTATACGAAATTACAATAAGAAAATAACAGAGATTAATAATGGTTTTTTCTTAGTATGTAATTTTATAAATAAGAAATAGAACAAATTGTTAATGTATATGAAAAAAAAATGTAAAAAACCATTTAGACCAAATAACCATGTGATAAAATATTGAAGGAATAATAATAATAAAAATGATGGAAGAGGACTTAAGGGAATGTATAAAATTAAATGTAATGAATGTAATAAAATTTATATCTGTAAAATTAAAGATATTTTAAAAAAAGGTTTATGAGACATTAAAATCCTCACAGAGACAGAATGAAAGGTGAATATATCTAATGTGGCCAACCATTTGTTGCGCAATGTAAGCATAATATTGTAAAAATAAGAAATTTAGGAAATTTGTGATAATACTAATACAAATGAATGAATATACTTGAAGAATATTACATTTATAGATTTAAAAAAAAGTATGAAATAGTTAAAACAGATTGTATTGAAGATGATGTTTTAATTAAGACATAGTGGGTTGTAGCATGTGGCAAAAATACGACAAACAGATATGAAATGTTGAAAATTAACATTATTTCGGTATTGGCAGTGGAGTTGTGTTATTACAAGTTTTTTGTTTGTAAGAGTATTTGTTTTCTAAATATTTAAGTTTTTATCTCTTTTTTTGTTTGATGCATTTATGGAATTGTGTATTGACTGATGATGCGGGATTCGAGTCTTTGTCTAGCATTCGTACAGTGAGGTTGTGTTAAAGGTGCTCCTGTGTTAGTATTAATGTGTTGATGTGTGTATTCAAGTCTGTAGACCTGCTCACCGATGCCAGCTACCTGAGCATCCACGACTGCATTCGGTGACCTTCACCGGTCACATTTTGCTGCAGTGCTATGAGGTATTTCGTAGAATAATCAATTTGAATTGAACTGAAATAATGTTATCGGACTATTATAATATTATTATGTTAACTTACAGTTTTAAGAGTGTTTTGATATTTCCTATATCATCTCTTAGTAGTATAAGTTAATCTATACCCAAGATAAAATAATATTTTAGAACAGGGTAATTCCTGTTATTTTGTATTAAATATACAAGGTAATATTTAATAAACGGCCACCAAGGTTACCATAACATTTTATAATTTATTTTTAATTTAAAATTAAAAGTTTATTTTTATGGTGACCAATAGACCGCCTCTCCCCTGATCACCCTCCCCGGAACTATCCGACGAAGTCAAATCAACCAGCGCAGGAGCCCGTGTCTGCAACCGCGGCGGTTTTACCCGCGGAGCTGACCAATGTCCGGGGCGGCCCGGAAACTGCAACCGCCACCATGGTGGTTAGCGATTGGGATCCCTCGCAACCTCAGGGAACTCCGAGGGAGAAGATCCCTCCAATAATGTTGGACTGCCCCAGGGAGTGGCCAACGTTGGCGAAACCAATCTCCGCCATAGTTAGAGGGTGCCTGGTAGCCAAGAGCACCGGGCTATGCATTAGGCTGCAGTTGCACAGCGAGAGCGATTTTCGGTAAGTGAAAAGCTTCCTGCACACGAAAGGCATCGCCTTTCATACCTACCAGCTCCCGAAGGAACGGGAGCTAAAAGTCTTGGTCCGGGGACACTCGTCGGCCTACTGCCGCAGGGCCCTGCCCTGCTCTGCATCAAATGCGGTGGTGACCACGACATGGTGTCGCGCGAGGAGCCCGCGTCCTGCGCAAACTGTCGAGGGCCCCACCCTGCTAACTACAGGGGCTGCCCTTATTATAAGGAGTAATATGCGCGACAAAAAGGGGGCCCCAATCTTGCTATGGACGCCAAATATTAGACGCTTTTCAACCAACGATCTTTCAGTTTTCGGCCTGTTAAAAGTAATAGCTATTTCATTCATGAATGGTTTTAATTAAAAATTATAGTAGAAAAAGAAAGAATAACAAAATGTAAATAATACATAATAAGTTTTATTGTAATAGTCCAAAATTTTTATAGAACGAACATAGACAAAAACGAATACCTTTAATTCAAAAAGGTATTTAACTTTCTTCCAAAACTGAAATAGAATAAACAGATTCGTTAGAATCTGCACGTACTTGTTCGAATCTACTGACTCGAATCAGTAGAACATGGGATTTAGATTTACCAAGTTAGAACAAATGATTTGAATCAGAGTAACAAATCTCAAACCAGTAGCTACTCTATTTCGTTGCCCTCTCTCTTTCTGTTTAGCCTCCGGAACCACCGTAAGTTATTACTACAGAGAATATGTATTATGTAAAAAAGTGTGCAGTCTCAGGTCGACTGTTCCTGAGGTGTATGTTTAATTGAAACCCAACCACCAAGAACACCGATAACCACGATCTTAGTATTCAGGCGGTTACGAAAAGTAACCGCCTTTTCTACAATTTATACCTGACTTTTGAAATCAGCTGATTTGCGACGTCGAGGTCACTATTAGACCAACCCGGTTAGTTTTATTTCCCTTCCTGATAAATTTTATTTAAAAAAAAAAAAACACGTGTGTACGTAGTGTATGGTAGTTGACATCTCGCTTGTGGTATTTTTCTGAATTAAGAGTAAATGTACACTCGTTCAGGGCTTAAAAAATATATTTCTGTTTTTAATTTAATGATATCTATTTTTTGTAAGTCTTATTATTGTATTAATAGTTACTGATTATTTAGGGCCGATTGACGACTGCATTATCAAATAAGGATTTTGAACTAATAGTTTCTAACCTATACCTTAAGTTATCTTCGTTATGTTGAGTGATTATCAGTACTGTGATAATCTTAGTAAAATTATGTTAAATTTAACTTGTACATGTATTTTTAATGAGTTAATTTTTGAAATTTGAAGTGGTACAATGAAAAAGGTGAGTGTACTTCAGATATTTACATTTAGATAATTCTAATATATAAACATTTAGTGAAGAGATGATTTTTAATTTTGTATGAGAAACAGTATTGTAATGAATTAGATGGGATGATATTTTGAGGGACTGTTGTAGGTACAATCCCAAAAAAACTATTTTGATAAAAAATCTTGTAACAAACTGTTGAGTTACTGAATATGAAATTGAAGATCCCAAGATCCAACTGACTCATCGTGGTAAGTAATTTTTATTGTTACAAGAAAAATAAAATGAATCTACTAATAAAACAAGGCTGACACAAACACAAATATTTAAAAGTATTTTAAAGAAATTTTTTAGTATAATTTAAATTCACTGATAGTTTGTTAAATATTCACTCAGATAAATATCCCAAAGTAAACTGCCAATTTTAAGAACAATAGAAGAAATTTCTTTTGTACTGTAGGTGACAAGTTCATGAATAATTTTTGTTATAATTAGACAAAGCAAAGTTTCTACTTATGCTGTCATTAATTCTATTTCATGGTTAAGGTGGTATACCAGGCTTTATTAGACAAATAATACCATCTCCTGAGTTTATGTTTACAGTTTGATGAACTTTGTTTGTTTGTTTTATCGTATTGTCTGTGATTTAGTAAACCAGAAAAAGTAAATTTGGCAGGTACAAAAAAATACAAGTGCATCATGAATAAAGATTTGCTGGGAAGAAGAAATCTTCCACTTGAGAATATCAAGTATGATTAGTCATCTGTAACCGAATTGTTCTCATTGGTAAGTTGTAAATGAAAATGTGTAGTTACAGAATGCTAAAATTTCTAAATTTGAGTACAGTAAGTTTGCTAATAGTGGTACTTTATTAAAAATAATTCCTTTGATTATGTTTTATAATAACCAATAAATAGTTCCCAAGAATGTTATCTAGTAAATACAAATTTTGGTAGTAGCTCTTTTAATAAAAGTGAAAGAAAGAAAAGCCTGTCAATTTTTGTAATTTTTGAGCAGTGCATATAAAATCATCCCCAAAATAATGCAACTGCAGATAGAGCCATACTCAGGATTAATAATAGTGGATCATCAAAGTGGATAGAGCCATACTCAGGATTAATAATAGTGGATCATCCAACTGGTACTGCCAAAGGCTGCTCTACTACAAATCAGATTTTCAAATTCAAAGATACAATTAGCAAATACTAAGAGTATAACAAAGAACTCAATAGATGACCACCAAAGACAAAGAGCATCTGGCTGTGTGACTGATAACTCCTTTGGTGCTTTTAAAAACATACTAAAACATGTTAAGAGACATTTGTCATTCAACAGTTTGTGAAGCCCATGATTGTGCATCATAATATTGTTCAGCTACATACTACAACATGCAACCCCCCAATTGTGTGCAAGTTGAAATTTGGATCTACTCCACACCCTACATATCACATTTTGCACCCTGCAGATTTCATTTCTTTCTGTAATAATTACAGAGGGTTATTCATTTCACTATGGATGATGGACTGAAGGGAGCAATGAGATCGTGAATCAAGGAAAAACTACCAGCATTTTTCATTGACAGCAAAAACATACATTGGGAGAAATGTATAGCTGTAAATGGTAATGTGGAAAAAAAAAATGTTTTTGTGGCAAATAAATTGTCCTTGTATATACCACATTTATATATATCTAACTATATCTTTTCATTCAAGGTATGAACGACTGTGCTTTACATTTCAGGCTCCAGTCATATTTAAAAACAGAAAAAAAATTAATTTTAATTATCATTAACTATTTAAAAATTCATTTTTAATGAGTTATCCAAAATTGAAAAGCTTTACTCATTAGACAGTTAATTGAACCACTTTTGTATTGTTATATAATTATGTATTTGTTAATGCTCCTATGACAAGTAGTTTAAAATGTTTCCCTTTGATCCATCCAGGCAAATGCTGAGTCAGTTATCCTACTTTTATGTATGAAGTAGTATATTTACCATTACTAATGTAATCCAACCCAGTCAGGCATGGCATTTTCACACGCATTACAAATCATTCATCTCATCCTCTGAAGGTATACCTAATGGTGGTTCTGAAGGTTAAAAAAAAAAGTTATGTAATTTGTTTATTATAATTCAATTAAAATAAAATACCTCTCCTATTCATTTATAACAATTTAAAAACAATGGTTATAAAACATAAGAATTTATCCTTAAAATAAACTTTAAAAATCTTTTAATATTTTAAATTATGAAAAAAAAAAAAAGTTAAACAAAAAGATTCAAGCATAGTTACTTTTTAATAACAAGATTAGTTTAGTGAAATTGTCAGTTGGCTACAAGAAATTGTTTATATCATGCATGTAGTATATTTATATAGAAAATGTTTTTCTAAATTTATAAAATATTAAAACCAGATCATGTTATATATTATTTTATTAAATTGTATTGTTTTAATGATATTACAGTAAAATGTATGTATTTAAAATTAAAAAAAAATATGTACTATTTATTTTCTCCTTTCAGTGAAGCCATCTAACAACTAATTAATTAACTACAATGACTAACGTACTAACTACAGATTGGCTGCAGGCATCTTCTTGATTGGGTACAAAGTTTCTTTCCATGATATAACATGTATTTGTAGCACTGTGTGGAGGCGATTGTTAATCAGCAGCTTTTGTTTACTTAGCGAAGTGCTAGATTTCTTAAAAGTTGATGTTATTTAAATGTGTTAAGTGAGAATTTTGATTTGTGCAGTCTTAAGTTAAAAATGGGGAGACAAATGCTAGTATTAAACTGTGTAGACTTGGTAGTGTTTGAGTGCATGAGAACTAAAGGGCCTATTAAAAACAGTTTGATCACAAATTTACAAATACAAATGAAAACTATGAAAATATAAGAAAGATTGGAAACATTTTTTTAAGAGAGCTGCTTCAGTTGTAATAATTTGAAAGTGGAAGAAATGTCTTTTCCATCAGATCAGTCCATGATTTGAATAGATCTGGATACCCTTCCAGTTTATTGAATAGCTCTGATATTGTTGAGGAATCCTGTTTACGATCTTTTTAAGTTGATCAGGTGTAGGTCTTTAGAGCTAAATATTCCCTGAGTTTTCTTATCAGGGATGAGCTTTAAGAAACTTGTGGCAAGGATCTAAGGCAATGTCCTGATGATGTTCAGTCACGGAATCCAAATTTCTTAGTTCACCATAGTGGATTTTGGCTTAGTATCTCTAAGCATATATTTTTGCTGTAAAGAAAATTACCATTTTTATGAGGAAATCACAGGCCACCACCTCTTGTAATTATTTGGGCAGCAATATCTGAAAAGTATCTGATGGGATCATATATTTTTGAAGGAAATATGAACAGCATTTCATACATTTTAACATGTTGAAAATTATTTTATACCCCGCTTTGATCAAACAGTATGGAATGAACTTCCATTTTAAGAAAGAGTTCCAGCTCATTATGCTCATTTTATGAAATTTTGAATGCAGTGGATTAGTAGGGAGTCTGAAATTGAGTGGCTGCCCAGAAATCTAGATTAATAACCTGTGACAACTCTTTTGAGGCATATCCAAAGAAAAAATCTCTCTCTTGCAACCAAGAAATGTTGAGCTGTCAGAGACTAGCTCACCGGGCTGGTCTAATGGTTAATGAGACATCACGAATCAGCTGATTTCGAATTCGAGATTCGAAGTTAGGTAGTTAGTTTTATATGGATTTGAATACTAGATTGTGGATACCCGGTGTTCTTTGGTGGTTGGGTTTCAATTAATCGCACTTCTCAGGAGCGGTCGGCCTGAGATTGTGCAAGACTACACTTAATTCACATTCATACATATTATCCTCATTCATCCTCGAGGCTAAACAGAAAAAGAGAACTCTCAGAGACTGATTTTACGACTTTTGATTCTTCAGTTGGAAAGAGCATGTCTAAATGCTGTGCATGGCAACTGTTAAAACTATTGGTAAACAATGGAGAAGTAAATGCTAATGTAATTTATGTGTAAAAATAATACAACTAATGACAAAGAATTCATGTTTATTTTTTTTTTTATAGAAAGAGATTTTGTGACCACAACATACATTGTAGTTCGTTTATATATTATAAATTGTTAAGATTATTATTAAAATAATACAAGATAAAAAATAAATCGTAAAAAAGACAAACAGAAACATGTTAACTAAAAAAGGCTGGGAAAATTAAAAAAAAAAAAAAACTTTCAACAAACTGTAACAGTATGATATATAGATTAATATTATTTTATCATATTAATGATATTAGAGATATTAGATTAATATCATTTAATTGTGGACCTTTTTTGGTAAGCGGGTACAATGTAAAATGTAAAAATCCACATTTTTATAACAATAACCAAATAACATTTTTTAAAAATAATTATTACAATTATTACTGAAAATAATAAATAACCCAATACCATTTTTTTTTTTTTTTAATAATGATTAATCCAAGATTGGTTGTTAAGAGGAAATTTTACATTAATTTCATTAAGATCATTGATACCAATAAAAAAGCTATTGAATTTTTACAGAAAAAGAAAATTAAACAATCTGAATGAGTTTGTAAAATAAAAACCATCAAATGAAATTAGTTACTGAAATAGGATGAAACAATTGAGAAAGATAATGTTGTAAGAAATGAACATGTAGAGAAATGGTTGCTGTTACAAAAGATGTGCGACTGGGAAACAGTAAATTACCTTATGAAACAATTATTTTGTTTATTTATTATTTGATTCAAGGCTATACAATTACTGTATTTTGTAAAAGAGAATTGAACATGCAGCCTGAAAGTATTACAAATTGGAAAAGTTATTTACAAGAAAGATGTGTCTTTAAATTATTACAAAATAAGACAAAAATAGGTAGACCTGAAACTATTATAAAAATTGATGAGTCTTTGTTTTCTAAAAGAAAATATAGCAGAAGGTGAATATTACCACAACAGTCGGTTTTTGGAGGAATTTGCTGTGGAACAAAAAAATGTTTCATGTATGCTATTCCTGATCGAACAAAGGAGACGTTAATTTCTACAGTTATAGCATATATTGAACCAGATACTAAAATCATATCAGATTTATGGAAAGCATATCATTGCACAAAAGATTTAAAAGTTATGAATTACAAACATGCTACAGTAAATCATAGTGAAAAGGTTTTTGATCCAGAAAAAGTTGCACATACCCAATGTGTTGAAAGTTTATGGTAGTGTTTATTTTTTGTTCATTTCTAATAAATACAATGTGTATTGAAAAAAAAGAAGTGTTTTCATTTCATTACGTATCTTAAAAAAGGGTTATTAGGTTATTTTAATAAAAAGTATGTTTCAAAGGTTAATTTGGTTATTAAAAAACAAAAAATGTCAGGTTATTTTGAAAAAAAAAAATGTGGTACCTGCTTATTGAAAAAGGACCTTACACCCTATAGTGTAAGGCCCTATATCTTAAGACTATAAAGGTCTAAGGAATAGATTAATCGTGATGGACACCAGAAAATTTTTTGATTTTTGAAATTTTAAAATAGTTTTTAAAAATGTATTTTTTGATTATAACATACTAATAACATGTAGTAAACAGCAAAATGCATTTAGCTGACTATAAAGAGTATTTAGAATTTATAACGAACATTAACGTTATTTTATTATGATAAGTACCTAATTAAATATTATTTGTTCATATCAAGAGTGGCTAAGTATGGCACTCCAACTCAATAAAAAATGTGAATTTATCAATCAGTTAGCAAGATTTTTTTGGAGAAAATCATGGTAAATTCTTAGAACAATGCCAGGCATCAACTGCTTTGGTCATTTTGTCCAGTATTAAAAGTGGTTGAAATCATTTTAATATATAAAAATAAAATACATAAAATATACTAAGTCACTAAACTTAATAATAATTTAGAATGAATTGAAAATAATATTAGAGCCTTTATTATGTAAAACACTGATTATTATTTCTGTAAAAAAACATTAATTACATTTTAAATAAGTTTGTGTAGGAGGATCGTTGAAATGTTATGTCGTTTAAACAGTATCAGAAGCATAATATATTCTTTAATATTTACAAAAGTATTGTGCTTAGTTATATGCAAATAGTTCTGTTTGTCTTGTTTGATGGAGATGGATATTGTTATTTTTAGGAGCAAGTGACTGTTGCTATTATAAATGATGTGTCCTTGTAAGATTAAAGGACTGGATTTTTTCCTTGTTCATGAAAGGATTTGTCTTGCTATCAAAATGAGTATAGAACAGATTATGTGGAATCAGGCCATCATACATACATGTTTAAAAATGTATACTCAACAAAGCAGCTGAATGCGTGTCAAGTGTAATTGAATGTGGCAATGTAAGACATATTCACTGTGTATTAATTATTGCTAAGGTGATATGTTTATATATTATTTAAACTATTTGTTCCTAAGACAATAAATAATTACCATTACATTGATTTTTGAAAATGTAAATTGCACAATTAGATCTACAGAAAAAAAATATTGTTTGTACAGAGTCTTGATAAATTAATAAATAACTGTATTTGAAATGTAATTATTTTCTTAATTCAATTTTTGTTAGGTTTTATTTATTTTTTTCAGTACTTATGTTTTCACGATTGCTTATATCTTATCACTTTTTATTTTTGCCACTTTCTTCCACTACGATTCTATCCTGCGATTCTCAAAAATTATAATAAAATTTTGTTTGCAGTAAAATTAGTTCATTTTTTAATAGTTTGCTGAGAAAATGTTTAGCAGCTGACATAAATCCATTGATTAGATTACAATTATTTACCAATATTGTTAAATTTACATATAAATCAAATAATTATAGATGTAATTACGGAGAGTAATTCTAATTATAGATATAATTACATAGCTACTAATTTTGCTTTTATAAATGTTTCATTGATGGAAGGTTTTTTTTCAGTATTAATTACTTATGAAATGGATTGTCTTCTCAATTGGTGTAGAGGTTAGCATTGTGAGAATTTTGTCTTGGATCAATTCCTGATTTAATTGATTCCAGGATTTAATTTCATTCATTTTATCTACTTCTTTAAATTATGAGAAAAAATGATTATGCTTAATGATTGTTATCTATACATACATACATACACTGACCAGCCTGTATGGAACCTTGGGGCTCAGGCCATCTCAGGTGAATCCCAGAGCCAACTAAGAGGTTCCTTACGGCTTCCCTGGGCCAAGGGGCCTTCGTCATGGCCGCAGAGTTTGCTTTGCTCACCATTCCCAATTTTTCAGAGGACCGACACCCTGGACACCTGAAGAACTTGCTTTGGTTGCCATCCCTATGTACCTAGAAGGCTTCAAGCCCTGGACCTCCACACTGTATTTTATCCTATTTTATCCCCATTATTGTGGGAATTATGTATATATATATATATATAATATATTTACCATTACATTGATTTTTGAAAATGTAAGTTGCACAATTAGATCTATAGAAAAAAAATAACTTTCCCTGCTTTGTGATAGATGCTGTTGTAATGGGAAAGTATATAGATCAGTCAACAAAAAAAATCTAAAAGAAAAATTTTTTTTTTCAAGTTTTGTGCCTAAAGAAGACATTTAAAAAAAAGTTTTTAACAAAAAAATGAGATTTAAATGAATTATAAATAATCTGTGAAAAATTTATTGTAATACTCCCAAATCCAGGAAATAGATCTACACACACACATGCACATCTACACCTACACACACACACACACACACACACACACACACACACACACACACACACACACACACACACACACACACACA